>JZKD02S1984511.1:201788-226506 GCA_000966675.3 Picea glauca
AAAGTTTTCATCAAAATTTTCTTTAGGGTTTTTAGACAAGTGTGAGAGTCCTTTTTTAAGTTGCTAGTGTGTGATTTCTTGAAGTGATTCTTTGCGATCTGCGATTAGGCCATAAGTTTTTCTTGGTTTTTTGACTTGTTGATATTTTCCCTTTTTGCTTTGTGAGCATTCAAATAAAAAAAAAAAATCCTTTATTTCTTTGTTTAGTTGAAAAGTGTTGTTTTTCATTAAGTAACTAGGGAAAATTCTTTTCTTTCATAAGTTCTTTGCAGTTTACTTAGATCACAAGTAGCTCGTAGTCGAGTGAAATTCTATTTTGAGTTTACTGTTCAAAAATCTTAGAAAATTGTCTAAATTTGAAAAGTTGTTTAAAATTTGCGTTAAGTGATGTTTTTTGTTTCCAACTTTCTTTTCATTTTTCCTTTCGTCTTTCAAACATCACTAGTTTCACTTTCATAACCTTTGACATAAGACAAGCCATAAAATTAACGCTAAAATCTAAAAATCATTAGACTTTTATGTTTGTAGGGTCAACCAATTAGTTTAGGATTAGGGCCTTGAATTAGGTTGGAGAGGAAACTCGTCAAGGCCATTAAAATCAAAAATTGGAGTCTGAGTTAGGGAGTGTCCAAGTCCAGTATCGTGAAAGTTATCCGTGACCCCCCTCTAACACAGGGGATAAACACGAGGTCGTGTGCAGAAAGGTAGCGGAGATAACCCCTCCAAAGCTGGACCAATCGTAATGGAGAACACATATAGAGGGCTTGTCTTGGGATTCTGTCGATTGCATTTCCACGGAGCTTCGTGGGTCGCGAATCCATTCGAGGTCCTCAGTTTTTTTCTGAACCACTTTCTCTCGATACCCTTGATAGGTTTCAGGCTCGATACCCTGCTCATTGTAGTCTACTCGACTTTCGACTGTACCCACCTGGTGACTGATCGCGCACTAACAACCTAGTTGCCTATCTTTTTTAGGGACATACACAGGTGACTGCGGGGGTATACCACGGTACCTAGGACAGACATCGGGCCACACTTTGTAGAGTATATATGGAGGGTGGTTCCGTGTTCGAGTTGCACTTGCACCGGTAAGTTTCTCTAGTGTTGGTTGTTGTAACTGTTCTTCCCATTAATTTAGTGTTTGCCTGTCTTATCTTATAGGGACTTTTTAGTGTGTGTTGTTTTTGAATGAATAGAACGCCCTAGAGTGTCTTTGATCTTCTCACACAGTGGAGGATCACGAGCTCCACCGGTCACGAAGGATTCTTGGCTTGCCGTCGGTTACACTAGAGCCACCCCCGCCACCACTAAGGTGAAAACTAGACCAACAAGGGTATTTTGAAGCGATCGGGTCACAAGAAATTGTGCCCGACCAACATTCAGAGGAATCGACTGTTTTAGACCTTGGAGCAAAATCTTTTGGTCTGGTTGAAACCTCCACCACTAATCTTTCGACACCCACCATCATATCGATTCATCCTTACGAGTGCCAGACAGTGTCGCACACAGTAATGGAAAAAAATGTTGTTACTCCTTCTGGGAATTCTTCAATTCCCACTATGGTTGTCACCACAGGAGATTTTCCACCTCCTAACCCACCATCACTGGTTCGAGCCACCATGGTATTGACCGCCTCTACATCGCACAGTGGTCTGATCCCGTCTCTGGCAGCGGACACAACCCTTTTCACACCAAGTGCGACAGGCCCTCCGTTCTCATACGGGATGCCTAGTTCCGGTACAAGTCTTGTACTTTCCTACTCCAGTTCACAGACTTCAGGTCTAGGGGTAGGGAGATCTAACGCTCCTTTGCAAGGCCACATGGGGGGCACTTTCACTCCTTTTAACACTTTCCCTTACGGAGGAGGTCATATACCTCCTTCGTCCCCTTTGCTCGGTGGAACGCACCAGCCATCCGTCGGGCCGCCTGCACACCATAGTTTATTTGGAGCAGAGAATCAAGGACCACCTTCGCATAATATGCCGATAGGTTCGACACTGTTTTCTTTGTTCAATACATTTGGTAACAATGCCTTCTCGTCAGCTGCTTTCCTGACTGGGGGCAATCCTGGTTTCAGACAATCTATTCCTATGCAAGGTACTATTCCTGCACAGGGGGCACACCCAGGAACTTCTTCCGCATCAGGGCCTTGGAATTTCTGGCAGGGATCCGTTCCCTCGTTCAGAATGCTGATATGGGGTAATTCTTTCCACAATCAATGGAACCCCGAAAAAAGTACTATGCCTATCCCCACGAGACCAACATGGGGAAACCCTTCCCAAAGTCCTTCGAATGTAATGCATGCCCAACCATCTATGTCCTATTTTGGAAATCAGGCGATGATGTCTCCTCACACACAAAATCCATACGCTAGCCATGGCCATGGTTTTTACCAGAATCTGAGCCAACAACCAAACTTTTCCTGGGAACCTGGTGCCAGTCAAACTCCAGGCCCCTTTTTCCCAGGTTATCACCAACAACCCAAACTACCCTTCTTGGAAACTTTGCATTTGCCAGACTTGACAAGGTTGTTGAATGACCCTATCTGTCACGATCCGCGTTGGCCTCCTATGCTGACGAAGTTGCCTTTGGACATCCCAAAGTTCAAAGCCAAGCCTAACGAAGATCCAGAAGATCATGTGACTACCTTCCATCTTTGGTGCTCATCTAACTCATTGGAATATCACTCCGTACAGTTGTGATTGTTTCAACATAATCTCATTGGGAGTGCCGCGAAATGGTACATTGAGCTCGATCGCTCAAGATACTCTTCCTTTGACGAACTAGCGATGGCTTTCCTAAACCATTTATAGTTACCTGTGAGATACGACGCTAGCACCGAATTGTTGGCCAATTTCTCACAAACAAAAGCAGACTATATCTCTAATCACATCCGAGAATGGAGACGCCGAAAGAGTTTAATTAAGGTATCAGTCCCACCAACATTCCTGCTCGAGTGGTTCCTTAAGTCTTTGGTCCCACAGTTATCCAAAGACGTCGCGACGTCGGGAGTATTTTCCGAAGAAGACGCCATCATGAGAGCTCAACAACTTGAGCTAATCTATTCTCAGTCTGGTTGATTATACAAGATATTGCTTGATGCGACACGCTCGATACTTGATAAAATCAGATAGAGAGCTGGACCACATGCCGATGGTATTGTTGGTTCAACACAAACAAAGCCCACTGAGCAACTGACAAAGCAGTTGCAGCAGTTGTCTATACAACACACAACGACCAACCAAACTACTGCTTTGGTTGCTCCCCCTACCAAAATGTCGGATGTACACACAGTGAAATCGGCTAATCCAAAGGCCACCCAGCAGCCTGAAGGAAATAAAAAACAACGAAATAAGTGTTAGGGGGATAAAAAACCTACCGATAATGTTGGCGGGGACAACATTGAGAAATAGAAGGCGAGGTATCCATGCAACTTGTGCGCGGAAGACCACCCGACCCATCTATGTCCTTGGCTTGCAGAAGCCCAAAAGTTTGTGATGCAGTAACAACCTACTGTGTTAACCAATCCATTTCAACATGGGCAAAATCTAACATAGGCCTCTGCAAGCACGGAAGGGGGAAGCCAAGGACCCTCTCCGTCTTCGAACAACCCTGCATCCGCGAATGTATATATGGTGAGGGGTGATTCTTTTATATCGACTAGAGCACATGACTATAGTAAACCAAGCACTTCTGAGAAGGGTAAAGAAGCCGAACTCCCATCTCTTCCTCTACAGATTGAGAAGACGTTGGGTGAAACAATGACACACATCCCAAAAAGTGCGTTCAAAAAATATTCTCACAACCCAAATGCAAGGGCCGCCTAGAACTATTCTGTGGTGGAATATTTAATACAAACCCCTTGTGCGATGTTTGCTTTAGAGGTCCTCAAAAGCTGCCCTTCCCAGAGGAAAGCCTTGTTAACCGCTTTAGGATCTACCGAGACTTGTAATCTGGGTACAATCATGCTGGATACAACTGACCTAAAACCTCGTCTGCCTTACCACATAGCATTTTAGACAGTAGTGGCTTATCCCATGAAAAGTTTTACTCAGAATATCTTTTGCACGGTGGTTGATGAGGGCACCTCGACTTGCGTTATGTCGTTGACATGTTGGAAGGCCATTGGTCAGCCCTTTTTGTCTCCATCACCTACTCTTCTTACTGCTTTCGATGGTTGTTCGTTCCGACCACATGGTATCATTCCCTCTTTCCCCATGCAGTTAGGAGGGAAGACCGTGTGCATAGAGGTAGAAGCAGTCGACGCGTCCCTCGACTATAACCTCTTGTTAGGGAGGAGTTGGACTTATTCCATGCAAGCTGTGGTTGCTACAGTTTTCCGAGTCTTGTTTCCACACGAGGGCCGTATTGTGACCATTGATAAATTGTATTTCTCCCGACCTGACCCTTCATTGGGGACATCCACAGTCCTGATGATTGATAATCCTCAACCAGGCGTAGTCAACGTAGGGGTTGGTTTGTGCCCATCTTTGATGAGTACCTTTAATTACCCGCCCCCTCAAGGTGATATCAAGTTTATATCCAATCACCATAAGGTTGAGATTTTTCAAGTTTCGTCGTTCCATATGACTTACTTCAACGATCCGTGGATACTTCCTTCCCCATCGACCACGATGGATGGGACAGGGCACCCGGGCATGTCCATGCCATTGTCCGCAGCTGAAGTAGCGTACTCTTTAGTCCAGCAAGCTTCAGTCAATGCTGATCCAATTCTGGCACAAGAGTTCAATCCACTTCTAGAGCTTATTTGGGCTTAGGGTTCTCTCGTTGACACCGATTCATTAGACTTAGTATTTCCCTCTGATGAAGCAGTAATTGAAGCAATGAATAGTCCAGACAAACCCTGGGAAGATATTCATCACATATCATACTTCCTCTCAGATTTAAGCCGAATTGAAGCAAGAGAATTCACCTTGACTATGACTGGAGATAGGACTTGTCCTATTAATACCTTAACTATACACGATGTCTATGCTGAGGGTAATATGGAAACCATCGCTGAAACCATACCGATCAATCTCTCCAGAACCCCTGGCATCGTAGACAATTTTGTCGTTGGAGCATACTTCTCCCCCGAGAAGATACCCGACATCGACCCACAAAGTGTCGATCATGAGCTCACTTTGTTGTTTTTCAAGCTAGCTTTGAGATCAAAAAGCAACATCCGATGAGACTGCATTTATGATTTTCGATCTCGTCTGGATTAACTGAGAAAAGTAACCTATAACGGGTCTTCTTTTAAGCCCTTTTCAGACCCTCTAAACATGAAAATATTTCCGAGTGATCTTGTGGCCTTTCATGCTCATTAAACTGAAATTTGAAGTCACATCTATCCGGTGGTAGTTTACCCCTTTTTCGGTCCGGATGGTCAGCTGTACGAACAAAGGTATACTCTATGGAACTTCAGTTCTCTAGAAGAGTACCCTCATGTATAATTTTACCCCTTTTTCGGGCATGAGGGACTAAACTTATGAAAAAGGAACCCCCTCGGAGTCCATAGTTAAGCTCTTTTCAGACTCCCTAAAATTGAAAAGATTATTGAGTGACCTTATTCTTTCACACTCGTTAAACTGGTCCAGAAGAACATTCCTAATGGAGTCCATAGTTAATCTTTTTTCAGACTCCTTAAAAATGAAAAAATGACCGAGTGATCTTGTCTGTATCACACTCGTTAAAATGGTTTTGAATAGACGTCTTGTCGGTGCTAGTTTACCCCTTTTTCGAACTGACTAGACTATCTTTGAAAAAGGTACCCCAATGGAGTCTCCTTTTATGTTTTTTCAAACTCTCTAAATATGAAAAACCATTGAGCTTACCTTCTATGGGCTCGTTAAACTTACATCGAAGGACATTACCATTGTGTGTCTTATTAATTGCATTTGCATACCCGCGTCTTTGGCCTAATGTCGGCTCCATGTTGCTCTCAACTGAACCATCTGAAGCATGCCTTATACGCAAGCCCTGTAGCATTTTACCTCTGCATCTTGACACCTTTGGCTCCTAGAGGATTTTTCCCAAGTGTCCTTTTCTTGCGTATGTCTGTTTGCCCTAAAAATCCCAGTGTCCCGTGCGCTTGGCACTAGTATGTTTGCGACACTCGATTATCCTTTGTAACGTAACATTCTTTTATTCTTTTTCCAAAATTATTGAAAAAGACAAAAAAATCAAATATACCCCAAAAAGAGGAAGGGAAAAGTATTTTCTTTATTGGTAGCATAATGAATCACCCTGGGATAAAGCACATCTGTCCATTTGTTCTTCAAACTATGGGATGTAATACGACCTTAGGAAGCTGTTCTCGCTACATAGAGTTGTGTCCTCCTCCGTTTGGTTATTCTTCCAAACATATGGAGAGTTTGTGTTGCCTCTTGCTTCGTAAACTTATGATTAATGCCATGCTACCTAAGTCTCATCATTTGTCGTGTTGTTGTCCAAGGGAAGTTTTTACCAAGCCTGAGTCGGCCCCTCTGCAATTTGTCTCTTTCCCTCATACCCGACCATCCTGAATGTCCAATCAGGTCCTTGTTCGAAATCAATGAAGGCTTCAGTCTGATCATCAAGATTATCTAGTCCATGACCGACGAGCCGTCGAAGACCTATGGGTAGTGAAGTCATACACTCATATTACACTCCTACCTTGAGTTTTGAAGATTTTGAAGTTGTTGCTCGAGCTCTGAAGATCTCATCTCTAGCCATCAGGCCGTATCAACTTCTAGAAGATGGATACTCTATATGTATATCTTTTTGATTTCGAGATGTAGCTCCGCTGTGTATTGTTCACGGCTACACTTTATATAGTTATTTGACACGGATATACAGTGTATTTGATTGGTAGCCATGATTCTATTTTATCCCGAGCATGGGTATGCCCGCCTCGGTGAGACATTTGTTATTTTGCAGACGACGACTCTCGGTTCCCTATCCCTGATCTCACTTGTTTAGCACATCAGCAAAGATTGGTAATGTATTTCAGCCATCAGATTCTCTTCTAACCTAACACATTAGGGGGCATCTATTATAACCCTAATTTGCACCATACATGATTACCTGGCATCAGGCCATCTCAGATCCCTTCTTTTCCAAAGCACTGCTGAACAACTCTTTAAAAAACCTCTTTTATAAGGGCCCACATGCCCTACTCCATTACTGAACACGTGTACACGCTAGCTGACCCAAAACAACCCGCGTGTACTTACAAAAGCACGAAAAAAGGAAAGTTTTCGATGGAACACACAACTTTGGGTGAGTTAACTGAATCTTCCGACCATGCATGGCCAAGGGTTCATCCAAATACCTAGCTTCTTCTAGCCTATAAAAGAAGGGTTAGGGGTCCCATTTGGAAGAGGAGAATAAGAGTAAAGAAACTCTACGCAATTGCACATTCCCATTGTCCCAACCCTTTAGACATCCTTATGCAAAGAGAGATACAAAGCAAAGAAGTTGGAGGAAATTTGAAGAGGAGCTCAGGATCAGGTTCACGGAGCAGTGGCCGGTCTTGACATTGTAAGTTGATTCATTAAAGTTAATAATAAAGAAATGCTTTTCTCGTCCCACTATATGAGTTCTTCATAGTTTAGCGAATATATGTTTGAATCTCTAACCCATTAATATGTAGAACAAATGCATGTAGAGTTTGTTTCTTGTTTTGTATGCAGGTCATTCTTGAGAGGATAGTTTCCAACAAGCGATCAAGCGTGAAGAAGGATCGACATCGAACGTTCGGAACAAGGTGTGTTCGTTTAACCATGTATTTTCTTAAAAGAAATGGGGATTAGGTCTGGGATGAAGGTAGAAAGTAGGATTCTTTCGGTCTTATCTGCATGCATAATATAACCCTAAATGCTATTCCATAGGGGGATTTCCCACCACAACAGTCTGATATAGGGTAAATGAAATCAACATTGAGAAGTTTCTGGAGTTCCTCTTTAACAATTTCTTTAAGGTTTGGATTCATCCTCCTTTGGGGTTGGAAAATGGGTCGACATTCTTCTTTAATGTATATATGGTGGGTACATATTTAAGAGGAAATGCCTTTCATATCCATGTAATCCCAGAAAAATGCTTCTTTATGTTCTATCAATAATTTCATCATCGGCGAGTTTCAGAAGTGGATAGATCGGGATTGATGTTCAAGGTTTTTCCAGGTTCAATTTCTACAGTGATGCTCTTGGAACTGACTTTAGGAAAAAATTTAGTTGTTTCATCATCTGCTGTTACATCGTTTTCTATTACAGCAGTTGCTATTACAGCTGAATCATTTTGATTTTTAGTGGTTTCTGAGAACATTTCTGAGCTCATGTCTTCCTGGACGATGGGGTCGAAGACTCTAATCAATCGGTGGTGCGTGTGCTATGTAATAACAGAGGAGTCACAGATAAATTAGTTGATTAATTCATCCTCTGTCTCATCTTTGAAACTCAGGGCTTTTCCTATGGTTAGCACAGGCATAACACTTTCATCCTCAGTGTCCATCCATAAATAATTTTCAGGTTCTACACTAGGTGTAGCATGAGGATACAAGGTCAGTTTTTTTGTGTTATAACCATTAGAGATGGTCATGGAACTAGATATACAACCAATGAAAGCATCAACTATAGCTAACCATGGTCTTCCCAGAATTAGAGGGTGGCCCCCCAGATGGGTTTTGGGTTGCAAAATGACCAAATCAGCAGGATACTCCCATGAATCCATAGAAATGACTAAATCATCTATTACTCCTTCTGTTCTGATGGTAGAACAATCAACTAATTCGATAACGGTAGGAGTAGGTCGGACTTGTGTTCTGAGTTGCAACAATTATGTAGTTTCTATTGGCATGATGTTAATTTCTGCCCTAAGTCGACTAGCACATGGGGGATAGATGTCTGTCCAATTTTGACAGTGATTGTAGGGTTTCCTGGGTCGCCATATTTAAGAGGTGGGGTTTTTCCTAACATCAGTTCAGTCAAATCCCCCACTACATGCACTGTGAGGTGATCCCTGGGTTTTCGTCTAGGTCTTTTTATACATAGATCTCTTTTAGTCTTGGCATAAATAGGGAAATCTCTGATCGCTTGCAATAGTGGAATATTAATGTGCATATTTTTCAATTCTCCTAAGAGATTGAAAGATGGTAATTCCATAGGTTTGGTAATTGTTAGCCTCTCAGGGAATGGTGGGTCTGCTGACTCTATTATAGGTTGGACAATTTATTCTGTATCAGCAGATGGTATTTCCCCTGATTCCTTGTCTGAATCTGAAGATGGAGCATCTTCAATTATTGGCTCGACTATTCTCCCTGATCTTAATTTGATTTCATCACAAGGCATAGGGGTAATAGACAAGGCTGGCACATTGTGTATATCTATGTTCTGAACGACCTTATTATTTGGGTTTGGGTTAGGTTGCACAAGCATCCGAGGTCGTAAAGGAGGATTGTTCAGTGGGGCATTTGGGGGTAACTGCAACTGTTGCTGCTGGTATTGGGGTTGGAACTATTGTTGATAGGGGTTCGGTTGGTGATGGTTATGATAACTGAGCTATTGTTGAGGGCCTCTCCAATATGGGTTCCATTGTCCATGATGATTCTGTTGATGGGGAATAGGTAACCATGCATTAGGATCTTGATAAAGGGTTGACATATGATGTGGAGGGGGAGAATTCATCTGGCCATATAGTGGCTGATTGTTCCAATAATTAAGTGCTGCAGGAGAGAATTGAGAGTTCATACCTTGACCTCTTGGCTGCCATTGTCTCCTTTGTGTAATTAGATAGGAAACCTATTCTTCCTCATTAGTTGACTTCATTGATGAGTTTACTCCTGGTAGAAAGGGACATTGGTCAGTAGCATGATCTAATTCACAAATATGACATACCTGGACACTGTTCAATGGGAACTCCCTTGGTGGATGTTTCTTTCTACATTTCGAACAGAAAATGCACAATGCTTGCTCTGATTCTGCTTGTTTCTGCTTGATCTGAAAGGTGTCAATTTGTGAAGCAAAAGAGTTAATCATCTATGTTTTGAAATTTTCTAACAGATTACCTATTTCTGCTCTTGTTTCTCCTCCATTGGCTGATTTCTGTACCCTTGAAAAAGTGGTATCCTTGGTAGCTAACCTATTCTTTATAGATCCCCGAGAACATCTTTTATAGAGGTCTACAATGTCCTCATAGGATTCCTTATATATATCTCCTTTGCCAAGCATATTCATTATATCTAAACAATCTTCTCTAACTCCTTTTAGCAAAATAGTTTTTAAAATGTCATTACTTACATTCAGATGTCTAGACCTTTGTAGATTATACTGGAGTCATTCCAAAAAATCTTCAAGGGTCTCATCCTCCTTTTGAGACATCTTGATCAATTCCTCTCTTCGTTTTATTGTTCGATAGTAGTCTTGGTACTTGTTTAGGAAAAGATGCCTCATCTGTACCTATGTTGAAATGTTCTCTCCTCCTAGGCTCATAAACCATCTTAACGCATTACCCTTCAATGTAGCTGGAAATAGTTTAAGCTTTTGTGCAGTGGTAGTGTAGTCATAGCTTCTACACAAAATTTCAAATTCAAATAGAAACTCATCTGGATCCTCAGTAGACAATCCATGAAAATTTGGCAGAGATGAGAGAGGTATGTTTTTCATAGGAGCCATCCCTCGTGTGGGAACATCAAAAATAGGAAAAACCAGGGTAGAGATAGTATTTTCATTGTTTACCTGATCTTCGTTGTTTTGTGGGTTCTCTTGGTGGAACTCTTCTTCATTATCCCCTTGATTTTCCATATGTTCTCTCTCTCTCTCCACTCAATATGAAAAACATCCCACTCTTCTTTAGTGACTATCCGATCGTTGATCCGATAAACCGCTTCTTCTGGATTTTCCCTGTTTCAAACTATACTTCCTTGATCTTCAATGTTGTCCAGTGTTTCTTGCTGATTTGTTGGTGACAAACATTCAGCTCCATCCCTTGATGAAAATGATGTTTCAAGAAGGGGTAGTTCTGATGACTGAAGATTACGTCTTCTTGGAGGATTTGCAGGGTGAAAAATAGATCCTGAAGAAGAATCTGCTCTGGCTATTATTTCATCAACAAATGTTTGCCTTCCCAGTGTAGGATTTATTCCTCCACATCCTTTGGTACCTGTAGGGTTATTATTTTGGGGAATATGTCCTTGCGTTCCTTGATTCATGCAGACTAATCATTCCTTAAGAAAAAAATTAATGTGCTTACAAAAATCTATAATTATCTTCCCCGGCAACGACGCCCAAATGTTGGGCACTTTAATTGTCTAAATGAATAGAAAATTAAGGTGTTCAATATAAATTGTCAACCCAGGGAAGTCTATTATTTCAAGATAATTGTGCACAGTCTATGATAGATTATGGAAGCAACACTAATCTAATTGTAGTAGGGAGAAATAAACAAAAAATATTACTAACACAATTATGCTGACACGACTACAGTTCTATAGAATTGAAATCACAATTTGAAATCTAAGCCGATGAGTGTATAAGAATTCTGGATTACCTACTCTAATTTAACTTTCTATTTTACTTTTGCAGGAAGAAGTTCTCTACTAATTGTAGAAAGAAATATACGTATTGCAAGAAAGTAATCCACACTTTTATTTTCTTTTACTTGAAAACAAGAATTTAATATAATGTAGAAAAAGGGGAAGCAGTTCTCCAGCAGTGTTCAACAATTGACTTTTAATTCTCATGAGACAGATTTATGCGCATCTAACAGGAAGGAACTAGACTGTAACAACAATTTTATTCTAGAATTGTTTAATAGATAAACCATTCACATTAAAAAAACTATTTTGGAATTCAAAATAGAGGGGAATTTGTGAGGAAGGTGGGCCCTTTCCTTCTCACTGAATACTCTCAAAGAAATAGGCTATAGTCTACAAAACAAATTCAATCCACTCTTCTATTGATTTGCCAAACTATTATGTACAATAAGCTTTACTTCACTTCACTTTATCACAGTCAGAATCCATCCCTCTGATTACACAATCTCTGCTATTTAAAGTCAGAGTCATTTAGTTAAAACAAAATCAAAACAGCCTTGAGAATCCCCGATTCTCAAGATGTTTGTATGATATCATTAATACAAGATCTAGAACTAATCTTGTGAGTTGAAACATGTAACAGTAGGTGTAGCATCTTTCAGAATCAATGGCATTTGTTGCAGCATTCGTATAACAACATAATCGGTGGTATTTGTTGCAGCAGTCGTGTAACAGTAGAATCAGTGGCACTTGTTGCAACAGTCGTGTAACAACTTCCAGGATTGGTGCATAGCTGTAACAACTTCTAAGATTGGCGCATAGTTGTAACAACTTCCAAGATTGGCGCATAGCTTTAAAAGATTCCAAGATTGGCGCATAGTTGTAACAACTGGTGTAACAACATCAACCATTATTTAAGACTTGGCTGCTCTATTCATTTCGATCATTAGTTGAATCATTTTATGGGTAAAACATGTGAACATTACCAATCAAACATGCTAAGTAAATGAAAATATAAAATCAAGATAAATGATTCATACCTTGGGAAAAAAAGGTCTTAGCACGCATTATAGTAGGCATTAGCTTAGAGATGATAAGGTTGAATAGGAAAAATATGTGATGAAAAATGGACATTTCTGGGTCCTAACATCTCGGTGGATGGTTGTTGCCCTATTGTGTTAGTAGCCAATCTATATGGTGTGGATGATGGTGTTTCTGGTCCCTTTTTTAACAAAGCTTCAATTTGAGCTTTAGTTTGATTACCAGGTGAACTTGGCAATGTGGTGTCTGTTTTCTATGTCAAAACATCAGTTTTCTCCAAACTCTTCTGAGTGTCTTGTCCACTGGAACTACCCTCTTCTAAACCTTGAGTCTCAACTTCTTGTGTAGATGAAGGTGTCTGGGTTCCCCCCTGCAAGAATTTAGGTAAGCTATTTCTTCTATGTCTTTGGAAATTGTAGAACTCAACTAATTTATCTGGAGCCAAAGTTTGGACTCGGCTCAACACCTCCTGGTAAGACCTTACTCCCCGAAATATTTCATCTTGTGGGGAATATTCATGCTCATATCACTTCAGATTGTATAGGGATAGGTGGTTTGATATGATCTTATGAGGATCATGCTTCTTGAGTTCAATATCCACCAGCTTAATTTCCTCTAGGGCCGCGGCCTCCACTTTCGAGTGGACGAAATCAAACAATGAAAACATACCGATTTGTAAAGGGAAGGTCGACCATACCTTTTTATGCATTGATTTTAATTCCTTGTTGATTCATCTAGCTAGAGTTTGATAAGATATCTCTCGGCACACCAGCCGATCTGGTAGAAACTTTGGTAAAGCGTGTGGGGGAACTGAACACCCAAAAACGCTGATATAGGAGAAATCCTCCTCAATGTACCAGTCCGCTACTTTCCCTAGATTTGTCATGATATTGTCTGGAATCCTAGGGGATGGGAAACGATAGAGAGAAATATGCATCAGCACCACCACATAGTTGTAGATTTCAAAGAATAAATATTTTTCTTTATCCTACCACAACTTGGAATGATATAAATGTATGGGCTCGACATTGGTCGGAGTCCAGCTTCAGATCATCAAAGGAAATGGCATCATGAAATAAATGGCATCCATAATGTACGCCAACATGTAGAAAGGGGCAGGTTTCCCTTTGCATTTTAACGACTGGTATTCAGTAATTCCTTATCCAAACTGTCCGATAATATCTTGGCCCAATTGAAAGAAAAACCTTCTACAACCTCATGCATGATTGGTACCCATGATAACTGGAAGTGAGCAATGGTTTCTTTCCCGAAAGGTCTGCATAGCATCATGGACACATACATCATATGGGTGTCTATTGATGCAGTGGCATACATGCCATGGGTGTCTTCTCTGAACTTCTCAGGGCATGCCCACCAGTTCTTGATTAAGTCAAGGTAATTCTTTCCACCTTGAGTGCATTCTTCTTCATCGAACCGTGTTAAGAAAGCGACATTGTAAATGTATTTGAAAGCCGAAGATAATTTGTACAACACCTATATATGTTCTGGTCGAAAAGACCCAAAGACAACTTTCTGTAAATTGTGGATGGTCTTGGTTGAGATGCCAGCGTTCTCAAGAGCCCAACCTATCATGTCGTTATAAGGGATAAGCCTTGGCCACGTGGCTATTTTATGCAACTCTAATTGAGCTATATATTTGAGCTTCGTCGCCTGAGTTTTGGTCACCTCATAGCTTGACTCTTCTGGGTAGTTAATCATCTCGTATTGCAGGATATCAAACATCTGTGTCTAGGTTTTTATGGTATCTACAGCTCTTGGCGAAGTGTCCGAGAGGACATCTGTGTTCTGGCTCATGCTTTCACCAGATGCTTTAGCCATTTTCCACAGATCCATGATAGTAGTAAGCTCACAAGTGTGATATCTATTACAGGGAAAGTTGTAAAATTATTAGTCTGTTAAAGCTTGTTGTTTTATGAAATGCAAATGGAATTCAAACTTCAATATCTTTTTCACCTTAAGTGGATCAATTCACGAATACCTTTACCGACAATGTATTTGTTATCTTTAATGAAAAATCTAGGAGGTGATATGCGATCTTATTTGAAATCATTATCGTTGAGTTGTAATCAATGCCATTAATATTTGGGGGTTCGCAACCGAGATCTTGGATAAATAAGATTTGAAACTTTCCAAAATGATGTTTAGCGAAAAATCAATTGCGAGATAATCTTATTTAACCCATTAATTAACTGTGTTTATCATTAAGTGATTTTCGAGTTCTAGGACTTCGGGACTTTTATAGTAGCTCTAGCTAATATTTTCGAAAATCAAAATCGCGAAGTGATTAATCATTAGATAATTGTCTTTAATCTTTAATTAACTCTGCTTAGTGTTTACGGTATTTCGGGAGTTTGGATTTCGTGAATCTAGAGTGTGATGAATGGTGAATATCCGAACTCCAGATTCACGAAGATTACTATTTAAGTTTTAATTGGGGTACATATTTTAGATATTCGTGGTTTCATGCGTCAACAAATTAACTTTATTACCCTTTCGACGGGCCATTACCCATAATGATGTGTCAAAGATTATTTTGGTTCACGTGTATTGGGACTAGGATCCTTAGAACACTTTCGGACATCGGGATGTCAGATTTATTATATGGTGAAATGCTCGAAGTGTGAAACTTCGAAGCCTGAAACTCTGAAGTGATATCTAGAGGTTTGAACTCCTTAAAAATCAGGTGGCTCCAAAATCTCGGGGAAAAAGGGGTCATTCGATCGACGGGGAAGCTTAATCGACGGTGGGCCTTGCACGCGCCTTAAGGCTTAAAAATTTAAATATGTTCCAACATATGCTCCATTTGGGTATCGCGTATCCCTGTGAGGTGTGGAAGAATAGTATACCAAGTGCCTATATTGGGTTAATAGAGTCATCACTGGGTTTTCGGGAATTACCTTTGAAAAATCATACAGGAAGAAAATACACTTCAACCTTGTCTCAGGAAACTTTCAAAAACTTAATCATTCACTGATCTTGAGTTAGGCTATTAATAGTTTCTCTTTTTCTAAAATTGATTTTGGATTTGTTTAAGATAATCAAAACAACCTTAAACAATCTATCAGACTCTGGGCGATTTTGTTTGCATTAAGGAAAAGTAAAATTAACGATTTAGTTTCGGGAGTCCCTTGTTGGTTTAGGATGTAAACATTATTGAAAAGAGAAATAGCTACCAGAGTACATTATATACATGTATAAAAGCCTTGCATATATCCTAGACGTTGCTTCACTGCCAGCAACCTTGTTCAATACCCGTTGAAGTTATCTAAATTTCCCATTGAAATTCCTTTCACCACTTCAAGTTGCACTTTTCTAAGATGAGGGCAATCATTTAAATGAATTTCCTTTCATCATATCTTTTGGATGAGATGGGGGCAATCGAAATTCAAATTTCCTTTCACCATCTGCCTTATATTTTAATATTTCTGAAGTGGGGGAAATCCATTTGTATGCATCATACAGGGGATGATATCTGTTTATAAATTTGCTTCGAAGGTCTGTCAACTCACTTTGATTTACTCTGGACTAGTCCTCTCCCAACCTTCAAGACACCTTATCCTATAGGGAAGTTCTCACAGAAAGTTTTCATTTTCCATGGATTTTCCTTGAGTAAAACTAATCAGTTGAAATCTGATAGAAGGGATAAAGTAGTCAAGATTAACCTAGACATACTTTCTTTCATTTACAAAATTTAGAGGAATCATAAATATTTTATCCCACTCTTGTTTTGAAGGTTTGGTTCTTTCAGCTTCTTGATTCAAGGCGAAATATGTATTACTATGAAGATTTAAGCTTTGATAGTGAAACTCACGATAGAATAAATTTTTTTGGACGTGTTATAAGGAAACAAAACGAGGAGTTGGAGGTTTTGAAAGGGATCTCATTTTCACGCCAGTCTACTTCTTGATTAGTGAGCTTCTTTTATTCTTATTTTCCTTTTACCTTCATATTATTTTCATTTGATTCAAAAAATTTAGATTCTTGGGTTGTTCTAATATTTGATTAGGGGACCATTTTTACATGAGTACAAACTTATTTAGGTTTTAAGGATTTCCTTTGGAATTTGTCTGAACAACAATAAGCGTAGAATTTCATACCTTGGATTTCATTTGTATTTTCATCCAAAACCATTATTAATTTATCACATGTTTTGTGAGAAATCTAACCATTCTGAAAAGTGAGTGTCGGTTTCTGATGCATCCTTATTTCTCGACTATCGATAAGTATTCTACCTGGAAATAAAGATGGGAAATGTTAGAACTTTTGCAGAAAACGAAACAATATGTGTTACTCGTTTTTATATTTTTGTTTTTCTTTTATGAAAACAACAAAGATGGTCTTATTTACAATAAAAATAAAAACTTACCAAAGAAACATACAGGAAAATCAAACCGATATGTACAAAGGGGATTTAGAATTTGATCATTGCATGAAGTGTTTCAGGTAACGCCTATTGATAGGGGCGTTAAGGACTTTCCCGTCAAGGTTTTCTAATGAGAATGAATTCTTTCCCTCGGAAGCTATGACCCTAAAAGGTCCAAAACATATGTGATCAAACTTGTCGTGCTTTCTAGCATATTCCTTCCTAGAATCCCACTTCAAAACTAGGTCATTAGGAAGAAATTCCCTATATTTAGCTTTTTTATCAAACATGGCTTTCATATTGTCTTGATATCTTTGAAGTCTCTCATCCACCTCAACCCTATTTTGTTGGACTTCAACTAACTGGTCTATTCTTCTGGTAACATCATTCAGCTCTTCCTTTGCATCTTGCCACAAATTCATCACGGGCAAAGCGAGATTTATGGGTAGGACCACGTTAGTACCATACACCATTTGGAAAGGAGACATTTCGATCGATTTCTTAGTGACGATTCGATTTGCCCACAAAGCGTATTTCAAATGAACATGCCAGTATTTCTTATTTTCAGCCAACACCTTTTTTATTATGGTGATTAGGCTCTTATTGGATGACTCAACTAATCCATTTCCCTCAGGATAGTAGGCTGTGGAATGTCCTAGTACAATTTTGTGATTTGTACAAAAACTAACCATCGCCATGGATTTAAGGGCTTGGGTATTATCCGTAACTATCTTTTGGGGACAACCAAATCTTGATAGAATGTTTTCTTCTAAGAAATTGATCACCACTGAATCTGTATCGTTTCGTTTCGGAATGGACTCTATCCATTTAGTGAAATAGTATGTGTTGGTTAAAATCCATTTATGTTGTGCACTAGATCGTGGATGGATTTTTCAGATAAAATCTAGACCCCATTGTTGAAATGGAGCTTTTGTCTTGACTAGAATCAAGGGTAGTGCGGGAAGCTTTTGCTTTCCTGAGAATAGTTGACAATAATTACAGGTTCTGAATTTAGTATTCATGTATATAAATAAATTCGACCAATAGTATCCATCTCTCATGATATTATAGGTCGTTTCCCTCCAAGCATGGTGTCCTCCACACATCCCTTCATGAAACTCATTTATAACATTCTCCGTTTCAGATTCTATCAGACACCTTATTAAAAATCCTAGGGGATCCTTCCAATATAGTTGGCTGTCGATGATGCAATATTTTACTGCGTGCAGCTTCAATGTTCTCGCCTTAGAAGGAGTCATATCGCTTGGGCATTGAAGAGTCAGGAGGTATGAAACTATGTCGCCATACCAAGCATAGGAAGAAAATTTTTCTTGGATCTGAGTTACAGGTGTCTGATCGTCAAATGATTCTATATCAAGAAGGTATTCATAAGATTGCAGATGATTTATCCCGAGTGCTCTGAAATTGGATTCGGCTAATATCTTAGCCATGCCTTGACCTTTGACGAGTTTAGTTGGTTTTACCTCAAGATCGAATTCTTGAATATTGGCTAGCCATCGGCCCCTCCTTCTATCACTATCAGGTTGAACTAATATATCTTTAACAGAGTTGGTTGGTACATAGGAAAATATTTTGGAATGCAACACATAAGTCCTGAAAGCTTTGAGGGACTTCACCATAGCGTATGCCTTTTTTTCCAGTATATCATATTTCAACTCGGTGTCTCTGAGGCTTTTACTAATTTTTTTTATCGGTTTCTCAAAACCTTCGTCGTTCTTCTGTAAGAGCATGGCTGTGATAGTATGTTCGGATGTGAATGAAAAGCTCAAGAACTCTTTCATGTAGTCTAGGATGGCCAACACAGGTGCTTCTCCTATTACCTTCTTGATGCGTTCAAAGGATGATTTATATTCAGTGGTCCATTTGAGCTCCCTGTCTTTTTTCAGCATATCTGTAATCAATTTAACAATTTCAGATAAATTTGGGATGAATCTTCTTAAAAAAATATTTTTCCTAAAAAAGACTAAATTTCCTTTATGTTTCTAGGAATATTGATTGTATCTATAGCTTCAACCCTTTTTGGATCGATTTTGATTCTTTCTCTAGATACTATATGGCCTAAGATTTTACCTTCTTGCATTGCAAAATGGGATTTCTTAGGGTTGAGTGACAAACCAGATTTTATGCATTTCTTGAATCTCTGTTTGAGGTGTACCAAGTTCTCTGCATCGGAGTTAGAAAAAACAGTTAAATCATCGAGATAAATAATGACAAACTTATCTCTCTTATCAACAGAGGATATGTTCATTGCTCATTGAAAGGTGGCCCCTGCATTCATCAGACCGAATGACATTTTATTGTACATGAAATTACCCCATGGAGTGGTAAACGCAGTTTTTTCTTTGTCATCTTCATGGACCACAGTTTGATTGTAACTTGAAAAGCCATCAATCATATACATTCAGTTAGCCTCGACCACTTTTTCTAGAACGTGATCCATTTTCGGGAGCGGATAATTGTCTTTAAGGGATGTTCTGTTTAGGTTCCTGAAATCCACGCAGAGTTTGATTTCACCATTCTTCTTCCTGATTGGAACTAAGTTGGCTACCCACTTAGAATACCTGAGTGGAACAATAATCTTTGCATCGAGGATATTTTTAACCTCCCTTTCTATTACAGGCAGGAGTATAGGGTTTATCTATCTAAGATTGTGTCTGAAAGGTTTGATGCCTTGCTTTAAAGGGATTTTATGTTCGATGACAGTGGTATCCTAAGTTTTTAGTTGGTCGTAAGACCGGGCGAAGACATCTTTGAACTATTTGAGCATCTTG
This sequence comes from Picea glauca, assembly GCA_000966675.3. NCBI lineage: Eukaryota > Viridiplantae > Streptophyta > Pinopsida > Pinales > Pinaceae > Picea > Picea glauca. Next base: position 221,518 of record JZKD02S1984511.1, read on the forward strand.
ACATATTTACTTTTCATCTCGGGTGGAAGGTATTTGGATATTTTGACCAGTTTAGGGGTTTCCTTAGTGCCTATGTTACAATCTTCGACCTCTTCAGGCTGAGGTTGCAAGGTAGACTTTTGGGGTATATCACCCTGATCAAATAATCTTTCTAAAGGTATCAAAACTTTAGGGATCTTATTGTTTTTTAGCACCAGCATGCGGTGGTTAGCGATCTTATCCTAGAACTTCTAAGGATCTTCCCCTTCCTGCATGATCCAAGTAGGGCCATTCTAATTCTCCCGGTCGATGTGCGTTTCAGAAAAGTCATCCACCATTTCGAGAAATTTCTTAATCTACTCATCATCTTCGAAGACCTGCCAGTGTTGAAAATTATTTGGTATTGAAGGCATGTGCCTCATTTCTATGTGATAATTTAGCTTCAGGACAGTAGGTGGCATAAAAGTAGCAGCTTCTTTCTGTAGAGAATCGACTTGTTGATTTTCTACTCTGGGAATGTGATGAATATTAAACGAGCAGAAAAAGTTCTCTATCAAATCCTAGGTGCAGTTTCTGTACAACCTTAGCCTTGGATGCTTGGCTTGATACTATCGCCTTATCTATTTTACAATCAGTTCTGCATCATCGTAGACTTAGATTTTCAATTTTCAACTTTCGGGCGACCTCTAGTCCTAAGACTAGAGATTCATACTCGCATACATTATTTGTGTAATCAATGTCCCACTGCAACCTATATGAGAAAGGAATAATAAATTCATCTTTGGGTGCCACAAACAACACTCCATCTCCTACTCCTTCCCAAGATGAAGCACCATCAAAAAACATTTTCCAAACTCCTATACTATTTACGTTTTTGTTTGTTTTTTCTATTCTTTTGTTCTCTTCTTCTGTACAATTTTCTTCTATACATTCATCTAAATTATCATCAATTGATAATATAGATTTACCTAGATATTGGTTGACGACATATACCAGGTAATTATTTGGGTTCTGTGGCTCACTTATAGTATATGCCAATCTTGTTTCTCTGTATAGACGAGTGAATTATCCACCGAAAATTGGGATCGTGGCATACGCCATGTCTAGTTGAAGTGATCCTCTGATTTTGGCACCCCAAGACCTGGATAACAACATGCCATACTTCACAGGGACGTCAACAATGACTACATCCATAAGAATACTCTTTACGGGAATTTGTGCAAGATTGACCACTAAATCTTTAATCATACCAAGACACTTAACTTTTCTTGAATCAAAAGAATACAAATATCGATATGGTCTAGTGATATCGAGACCCAGTTTTTCCATAATAACTTTGGGCATTAAGTTGTGGGAGGATCCAGAATCTAGAATATAGTTATGGAGTAGGTGATCATCCATATTCAACGCAATATAAAAAGGAGCGACAAAATCTTTAGCATTTTCGATATGTGGACCGAACATTATAGTAGGTCTATCGTCTTCTAAATTAATAACATCCACATGACTTTCAGCATCTGAGAAATTTATCATCTTGGAAATTTGCTTTTTATACATCGAGTTTTTTTCTAGTTCAACCAAAGGTACAAGAATTTTGATTTTATTTATTTCGTTTTCCAGATTGAAACTTCCAATCATTTTTTCGGTTTCTCTGGTTGGGATCTCTGTTTCTGGTTTTTTTGGCCTATTAGTCTACGTTTCTTTTTTTTCGGTGGTCTTTGTTATGGCAGCTTGCGTTTCAACTATTTTTGTTATGGCATCCTATTTTTCAGTGGATGTTTGAACTGCCTCTTTCGTTTTAGTTCTCTACAAGATCTTCTTCGGTGGAGCAGTTATAGAATTTTTATCTTTAGGCATTAGAATGTATTTGTGTTGAAGCTCGACCATTATAGATTCGATGATTCCTTTATAATCACACCCTCCCATATTATTTATACTTTCCTCATTTCCAAACAGTGGTTCTTTCTCTAAAGAATTTTCGTAATCTTGTCTAGTTAGGTGAGGTTCTTGGTCTTTATCACTGAGGTTGTTTATATCTTCATATAAACCCTCATAGTCTTGCACATCATCATTTTGCATGAAGTTTTATGTTTTAAAAGGAACTTTGATTTTTTGACCCTCTTTTTTTACTTGTCTCTACTGGATCTAGGGGTTGGGATTCCTTTTGAAATCTCTCCTAGAAAAAGGATCAGGTTTAGCTTGGTCTAGTTCCATTCTAGAGATTTTGTTTGATAATTCTTTGATTATCTTAGCCATGTCATCCATTTTTTCCTCCGCGGACCTCCCAGATCCGGAGGGTCCATCTTGTTCCTTGAAGCGTTTGGTTTCTTTGGTTCCCGTCTCGACCTTTTCTTTTAGTTTAAACGATGCCATCATGTTCGAATCGATTTCGATGGCGTCGTCCTGAATTCCTGTGAGGGTAGAAGATCTCCTTTCCCTCAAAAGTAGGGAAAATTCGGGCTCAAAAGCCCCTGCGAAAGTTACTTTAGTTGTGGGATGAGAGGGTTTAACTTCTACTGGAATATTATGATAGAGTTTGTTAAACCTCTGGGTGAATTCTAGGACTGACTCATAATTCTTTTTTCTCATAGCCCCAAATTTCGTCAAATAATACAAGTGATCTTTCTTTTCTCCCCACTGCCTTAAAAAGGCATTTTCTAGTGCATCATAAGACGCTATAGAACCTACTGGGATCCCTCGAAACCATATTCTTACTTGTCCTTCAAAAGTTTAAACCAAAAGTCTCGAATAAACATCCTCATGCTCAATTCCGAAGATATCAGCGAATCGGTAAAACAACATTATGTGCTCTGTGGAAGTTAAGTCTCCTTCTCTCATGAATTTCGGTAAGTTATTCATATAATTTTCTGGTAAATCATGAAGGACAGGGGGAAGGAATAAAGAAGCGTATCTAGCCGCCACTTTGGAAAAAATACTAGGGGGCAGAGGTGGTGGTCCTTGACCACCTCCTCCTCCTGCACCACCTCCTCCGACCTAAGCCATTTGAAGTCGAGGGGATGAACTTTGGGAGTTAAAGAGAGGGCTTTCGTAAACTGCTAGGGACCGAAGTGGTGGATTTTCAACTTCCTTGGGGTGTAGTGAAGGAAAAACTAGGAACTAATCGCTACAAGATGTGAATTATAGAAGAGGACGTAACAAGAAATGTGGACTAGCTTCATTAAACTTACGAGAGGTATAGATAGGTGAACCGATAGGAGACAAATCGAGGTATAAGGTGCACTCCTTGGGGTTTCAGAGAACGAAAACCTTGGTTTTGGGTGAGGATGGGGTAGCCATAAAATTAACGATAACAAGTATAGAGGAGGATCTTTTATTCAGGTTGTTTTGAGTATCGTACGGGTCAATATCAATCTTTATTGTGGTTTCGATAATTGATTCCTCCGCAGAAAGTGTTTGTCTAAAATTTTATTTCGGAGTTAAAATTTTGACCAGAACCGTAGTATTGACTCAAGTTATTTTGGGTTGGTACTTCTAACCTGAAGATGAAGCGGTAGCCTTAAAGTATCCCTTGGATTTTAACAACTTTTCGGGATCAGATACGGGCATAGTCTACTGATCGTCTGGGTTCTTCCTGGTATTCTTTCGACCGAATGCCAGTTTATCTGTAGTGGAGTCACCAAGTGAAAGATAAAAGTAGCCTTAATACAATATTCAATCTTTGTTCACTATCAAAGACATAATGTTACCTTGTTGTTTCCCTAGGGAAAAATAACTTCTTTTCTCTATTCCCCGACAACGACGCCAGAAATATGTTGTTCCTGAGACTAAGATTAAGGCTCAAAGAATAATGTCAGGCATAAAAAATATAAATGAATTTTTTTTAAAAGGTGTTTTTTTCTTCCGTTAGTTATATAAGAATAAATCGTCAAATCAAGTTAAAGACATAGCAGAACATAGGCCGTAATTTGTCGTCCGAGTCAATTTATAAAATCAGATGATGTGGGAGAAACTTACAAAACTGTGAAGCAAAATGAGACATCAATGGAAGATGAATCTTACCCTGTTCACAGTAGAAGAAAATAAAGAATGCACCCTTGAAAGGATATGAGGTACAATGATCCAAGTAGCTCACAGGTCTTGTATTTACTTATAGTGAATATAGAGGAAAATCTGTTTTCTTAATGAATAACCGATTTAATGTGATTGCAGTAGCAGTAGTACTAAATTGAAAACACTCACTTATCAAGGAATAACATAAAGAAAACTAGAGATATGAAATACAAGAGGAAAAAATAACTCAAACTGCACAAAAGTTGGAATCCCTGTATGCACTTGTATTAATAATCACAAAGGAGAGTTTTTCCTATTACATACGGCAAGAAGTAGCCCGAGATAAGTCTTTGATTTAGATATTTATACAAAATGGTCACGACCTGAAATAGTCGGACTTCTCTAAATCTAAAATGATAAATATTACAATATGTAAAATGAAAGGTCACATAATAATTTTGTCTCTTCGCCTGCACATAGTGGCGTTTCTTCTTCATCCTCTAGATGGGAGACAACTGGCATCTGATAATGACAATATTAGGTGCAGGTTGTCTCATTTGTTTCCAGATGTACTAGCCTTCTTGTGTTTGACACACTGGACGCACCTGCTTACTAGCTGCACTACTAACTTGGAAGGTTCTGTTGTGTCATTCACCTCGAAAATATACAAATTATTTTCTATATGAGGCAACTTATCCTGTATTTTACTCACTTCCAACAATATAGTCTGTAGCTATAAGCTAGGATTAAGTATCCACTTGTTAATCTGACCAAGGTCAATTTGCTTCAATTGCTGAATAGTCGTACGAGCCTCTTCAATGCTTGTCTTATAATTAAAGTTGGTTTTTCCTTATATCAATCTGTCCCAGGGCCTCGAAGATACTATCTCCTTCAATGTCTAGTAATGTTAGGGTCCTAACCCACATATAGGTAGAAAAATATATTTAGATGTAATAAAGGTCAATATTAATAAGGCCTTGCAATAAAATAGAATAAGTC
>JZKD02S1984511.1:242945-261295 GCA_000966675.3 Picea glauca
CAAGTCGATCAGAGCTCAACTGTCGAAATGCAATCACCATCACCTGCTATCAACTGTCACCATTTTCTCGGTAATTACAACACTGTTAACCTATCCTACTATTAATTTTCTATAATGGCTCCTAAAGGAAAGATTGTTGACATCTCTGAAAACCCAATGGTTCCCCCTCCAATTGACCTTGACTACATCCCCCTGGAAGAAAGTTATTACAAAGTTACAGAGCCTAAGTGTCAATTTGATTTATTCGAATTAAAATGTTGGATAAAAGATAATTTCCTTGACCAAAGTGATGAAATTGGACTCTGGGAATCTAATTTACCCCTCTACATGTTTCCACAAACCTACCACTTCCCTGAATTCATCATAAAATGCCAAGCCAATTATCTGCCAAGCCAAAGAGCCATTGTATCCCACAATGGTGAAGTTGTGTTTACAATTACCCCTGGTACCATTAACCAAATGTTGCAGATCTCTCAGAATGACTCCACCACCCCTTTCTTTGTTGAAGCTCTCAATGAATTATATCAGAAATTAACTTTTCCCCAGAGAGCCCAAATTTTTGAAATTTTCCTCCCTAAAGATTCCCAACTGCCTAAGAAAAATCCACCATACCCCTCTTCTATTTTTCTAGAGAAGGCTAATCAAATTGTCTCCATGCTCTCATGTCTATTAGGATACTATTCTAATGAATGGGTAGATTAACCTATTTGAGGTTTTATGTCCATTTTCTCTACAAAAGAAAATGTTTCTATGAATTTTAATTTCAGTCAATTCTTGGCTGATAACATTCATGAACAATTCCTTAAGTTTAAAATTGAATGAATGTTCAAGTATGCTTCCATTTTGGTTTATATGTTCATATTCTATCAAGCAAACAGGTTTCCATTTGCACTCCAGAAGCTAAATGAACAAGGAAGCCCACACTCATTCATCTTTTGGACTTCATTGGTGAGAAAGAACTCAGTGGAGTATAGTTTCAAATATTTTATTGATCAATTCATTTATCCAACTACTTGTTTACTTAGCATTAGTACAAAAACCATGGTTAGTGAGGAAATTCAAAAATTTTTACATCTAAATGAGAAGGCCAAGTTAGGTGAATGGTATTTATACTAGAATTACACAAAAATAAGGGTGTATGGATGTGAGATGCCACCATACAGGTTGCCTAAATACCTCCCAATGAGTATTTTTTCATTGGAATACATAATACATATGATTAATTAATATGAAATCCACTTTGTAGAAGCCAAGAAGAAATCTCAATTCAGAATTAAAACTCAGATAGGACCATTTATTTGCAACAACAGAGCAACAACTGAAGAAGAAGATATCCTCTTAAAACAAATGAAGTTTCCTCTAAGACTTACTTGGTCATATGACCCATTCGACATTATTTCTGAGTTAACGATAAAACAAAAGACCACTCCGTATGTGCATACACAAAGGCCAGAGATTGAAAAATACATGAATCAGGCTGAGTGGGAGATAACACTTTGCAAGAAGAAGAATGTTTATGACCACTTCAAAGACCATCACACCTCAAAGACAAGAAGAGAAAATATCAAGGAATGAAGACTCTCCTTCAGTCACATAGGTCTCAGTAAATGAATTTCAAATATATAGGAAGAAGACTAAAATCAATCCCAAAGCAAGTTTTCTTAAAGAGGGAGAAGTGCCGCCTACACTAGTCTTAAGAGGACCACATTCTTCAGCACAATTAGCTAGTCTATTTACAAAACATCCATCATCATCAGCTTTAAAAAGGAATCCAGACACAGATCTAATATCTAAATTAATCCATGGAAAAAATGAGTCAAGTATTTTTTATAAGTATAAGGAGATCAAAGAAAAGAATGAAATTCTCAAAAGCAACACTTATACTCAATTTTGGAAACAGACTTCTACTACTCAACACAAACTTTTATTAGCTTTTGAAATAGAGAAGGGAAGAATGTAAATGGAATTAATACAAGCACAGGTCCCCTATCCAAAGGAAACAACTAATTACAAGAAGACTTCATTTGAATTTGATACAAAGGATATCCATCCTATTGATCAAATGGATATGCACAGACAGACAGGGGAGATGTTTTATTCAACACTGAAAAATAATGCAATAACAGATTCCAAATTACAGGTATCACTGACCAATATCTAGTCTCAATTGAAGATTGAAAAGATCTCTTCTTTAGCCAAGGATAATAAAATAAAATCATTAGAAGAATTAGTACTCAAGATTGGATATGACCCAGCTAATGTCAAATCAACAAAAGAATTGATTAAGAAGAAGAATGCTGACATAACAACACTCAGGAAAAAATTAAAATTAACAACAACAAAGGATCCACAGACTAAAGAGGTGGCTGAGATAGAGAGCCAAAAAGAATAAATGCTCAAGTTGATTCTGGAGAAAAATGCACAGATTACAGAAATGGAAGCATAGATGGATAAGTTGATCAAGGAAAAAGATCAAAATTCACAGTTAGCCATAAGTCCACTAGATGCAGTGCCTCTTACAAATATAAGAACAACATAAGTTTCTACATCAACATCAACCCCAACACAAACTTCAGATGCCTCACATAAATTGGTGAAAGATATGGAGGACATGTCCATACAAAGAGTAGGAACCAAAAGGTTACAGGAGCAAGTAAAGTCATTACATTAACATAAAACAAGGATCGATACTTCTAATTAGGAAGAAGTACATAAATATTAGAGGCTTAGTCAACAACTACAACAGTTAGGAAAAGAAACAACCATGGCTAATACCTTAGCCCAAGATAAGGAAAATATATGGATAGACATCAATAAATCCATGATAGAGATTTGGCCCTCTATACAGATTATCTTTGAGCAGCATTAGTTAATTCAGAAATCTAGAGGATCCATTGAAAGAATTAAGGAAGAATTGGGGGGAAATCCAACAGAAGCCATAGATCTCATCAAGTTCTAAATTCTATAAACAAACAGGAGTTAGAGGAGATAAAGATAGAGCACAAAACTGGAACTATATTGGAAATAAAAAAAGTTCTAACTAAGAAAAGCCTCATGTTGTAGTTGGAACAAAAATGTAAGGTTATGGAAATAGGTGTGCAGAGGTTCTTCAACAAATTTGAGGTGATAAAAAAGAAAGGGCTACCTGGTTTATAAGTGCTAAATGAAAAGTTAATTACCTTGTCTGATTATAACTAGAAGTTAACGAAAGTGGAAAAGAATAATTCGAAATTCGCAGGAATACAAGGAAGCATCACTGGGAAAGAATTCCTGGAAACAATGGAGTTTAACTTGAGAATTCATCACGATATCAAAGACATTTTCATCATGAAGCCTACTTTTGCAAAATACACAGAGGTGGATGAAATATAAAGGAAAATACTTAAATTGTCAATCCCAAGTGAAAACAGGTGGGACAAATTGTGCGAGTTACTTGAGTAAAGATGTGTTCTACTTTTTAGTATAAAGGACCAACAATGTAGCAGGAGTCAAAGGACATATCATCAACAACTTCCATCAAAACAGTGCCAGAAATCCAATTAGATCTAAACAATCCTATATTTTTGTGATTAGAGATAGAGTTAGTTTAGATATTCCTAAAATATATCATGATCAGTTATGACAGGATATTTTGTAAATAAATTTATAAATACTTCTCATTTCGAAGTATGAGGGGTTGATTTTTTCATCCAAGAAGGATATTGTACGATTCAAGGGGATTGATCAGTAATAAAGAAGGCTATTTCACATGATTCTTGTGTCGAATTGTTGGTGAAGTGAATCTATCTATGTTTATGTTTTACTTTCTCTGTTTATCATTCTTATGTGTTTCTAATCCAAATTATTCAAGAGAAGGTTGAAGAACTGAATTTATATTAATATACTCTACTTATGGATTTGAATAATTTATATGTTTTAAATTGAAATTAAGTAAATGAATTCTTAATTGCTATTTTACTTAATGGATTTTCTTTCACTTCTTCCTATTTACTTCACCCAAATTTACAAGATCCAATTAGTTTAAATACCTTGCCATGTGAAGAAACTTTATAAAAACTGAAACAGATCCATATTTTAAGAGAAAAAATCCATAGCCCAATGGTAATTTAAGAATTTAATCAACCAAACAATTCAAATCAAACAAACAAACCCTAAAATATCATAACTAGCCTAATATTTTAATCCAAACAAATCTAAATTTTACAGAGAGATCCCTCTCTGAAGTTGGAAGGGCTAGATCGCAACTTCCAAAGTGGTTTTTTGGTTACCTCTGACATTTCTTCTACAACCTCTAGAAATAATAGAGTGATAACACTCCAGAAGGTGTGTATGATCAACATCCACATGACCATGGTGCCCAGAATTGCCCGACACAGGGGATTTGAAAGTTGACCCCCTGTACCGGATTTGCATTGTGCCTCACTAAGCTAAAACCTAGTTCTGGATATCCTCTAACAAACACTTTTCTGGGAGACGAAATCACAGGAGAGGGGTCCCCCTAGATGGAATCCAGTGCCAGGAGTCCAACATAATTGGATTTTCGTCGATTCGAGGCATGCTTTGGGTGCTATGGTGAGTTGAAACTCGCCTAATCAAGCCATTCAAGGATAATGGCAATTTGGTCCGGGGGCACAAAATCCCATTCGGGTGACGTAACTGAGTTATGTAAGCTATGGAAGGTTTGTATGACCAATGCCCACACAAACACGGTGGCCAAAATCGCCCGAAATAGGGGCTTTGAAAGTTGAACCCCTATGTCAGATTTACATTGTGCCTCACTAAGCTAAACGCTAGTTCCGTAGATCCTCTAACAAGAACTTTTCTGGGTGACGAAATCAGAGGAGAGCCCCCCCCCTACCTAGAATACGGTGCCAAGATTCCAACAGAATTGGTGTTTCTCCGATCCAAGGCATGTATTGGGTGCTATGGCGAGTTTCAACTCACCTCCTAAAGACATTCAGTGATACAATGACAATTTGGTCTGGGGGCACAAAATCACAACCGGGCGAAGTAACTGAGTTCCTTAAGCTCCAAAACATGTGTATGAAAAACAACGACATGACCATGGTTCCCACAACCGTATGACACAGTGGCTTTGAAAGTTGACCCCCTGTGTCAGATTTGCATTGTGCCTCACTGATATAAACCCTAGTTCCGAAGATCCTCTAACAAAAAAATTTCTGGGTGAAAAAATCATAGGAGAGGGGTCCCCCTAGCTGGAATCCGGTGCCAGGAGTCCAAAAGAAATGGCGTTTCGTCGATCCGATGCATGGTTTGGGCGCTATAGTGAGTTTCAACTTGCCTCTTGAAGTCATCCGAGGACACAATGACGATTTGGTTCGAGGGCACAAAATCACAACCGGGTGACGTAACTGAGTTCCGTAAGCTCCGGAAGGTGTGTATGACCAACGCCTAAACGACCACGGTTCCCACAATCACCAGACATGGGGGCTTTGAAAGTTTACCCCTTATGCCAGATTTTCATTGTTCCTCACTGTGCTAAACCCAGTTCCGAATATCCTCTAACAAACACTTTTCTGGGAGACGAAATCATAGGAGAGGGGTCCCCTAGCTGGAATATGGTGCCAGGAGTCCAAAAAAACTTTTGTTTCATTGATCCGAGGCACGGTTTGGTTGCTATGGTGAGTTGCAACTCACCTACTAAATCCATTCAGGGACACAATGACAATTTGGTCCATGGAAACAAAATCACAATCAAGCGACGTAACTGCATTTTGAAAGCTCCAAAAGGTGTGTATTACCAACTCCCACACGACCATGGTGCCCACAATCGCCTGACACATGGGATTTTAAAGTTGACCCCTTGTGTCGGATTTACATTGTGCCTCATTGAGCTAAACCTAGTTCCGGAGATCCTCTAACAAGAACTTTTATGGGCGACGAAATCAAAGGAGAGGGGTCCCCCTAGCTAAAATTTAGTGCCAGGAGTCCAACAAAACCGACGTTTCGTTGATCCTAGGAATGGTGTAATTGGAAACATGCCTCCTTTTAGATGAGGAGAAGGGGGTTAAAATCATGATGAGGTACATGATAATGATGAGGATAAATATGATTTTTCTAAGACAAGAGAAATCTAAACCTAACAATAGGTATTTCCCATGATCCAAACCATGGGTTTCAAGGACATCAAAGATATGGGAAAATTTGAACAAGGCCCATATGAGCTACTAATTATTGATAAAAGACCTAAAGGAGTATGGATGAGATCCACTCCAAAATACACCATTTGCTTAAAATGGAGAGCTACATTCTATCTTTACCCCACCAACAAATAAGAAGGATGAATGTGAGAATATGATAGGGTATTTGAGTTAGAGGACTCTAGTCCTTGTTATTATCAAGACGTTCCAACCCCATTAGGATAAATATTCTCATGAAGGGAAACAAGGATCAATACAAACATTTATTTTATTTGACCATGTCATTCTTCTAAGACTCTATAAGAGAAAGAAAGAAAAGGGGCCAGTTTTTTTTGTATAGTTTCACTAGAGACTTACGACTCAAGCTACACATAAATAAACAAATAAACACAATAAATATAAATTGACATATTAACATAACAATATCCAACTAAGTTATTGAAAGTCAACTAATGATACCTCATTCTCCATCCAGATAACAAAATCAAACCACTTTTTCCAGTATCATATTGAATTTGTATTGTGACGGATAATGGCCATATTGTTGCTCTTGTCAAAACATGGAAAATGGACTATTTAAAGTAATTAATATGCAATCATTTACTTTTTTGTAGAATTTAAAAAAAAATATCATTTCAGATATTCCCAGGACTTACAGACTTGAATATTGAGCCTTCTAATCCTATTTGGCCACTATGATGTGTGGCACGGAATTTGGAAATCCTAGCCTTTGAGGCCTTGTCTTGAAACATACACTAATTCAATTTAGATTATGCATCAGTAAAATATAAAAATAGTTTAATGAATTTGAAATAATCTAGTGTTGAAAATTCAAATACATGTATGCTCTCCTCACCTGACTTCCTCCGTGCATCTTCTCTATCATATGATTTCACAAGCTCTTTCCATACTTTCACAATTACATCGATTGTCCTTCTTTTTTTCCTTAGCTTGGGAGGAATTAATTTTATCTTTTTCGTTAGGTTTCAACGAAATATCTTGTAATTTTGATTCATTTGTTTTTTTATCTGCTTTACTGACCAACCTATCCCAAATTCAGTCTCCATGTCATTGATGACTTATTTTTGAATGTGAAAGGGTATCTTCGAGAATGGAATATGTAGATTCTCTTTGAAGCGTTGAAGGCGTGATTCCTTCAACCTATGCATGAACAATTTCTCGTCATTTATCATTCTAATATTCCCAAAAACGACATCATATTCTACCTTGCTTTTGTATGTACCAATGCAAGATGCATAACATGTACTAGTGGTGGAAGAAATCTATGACCCAGGAGTGGCTAGTACATTGGACGTCTCTACTCCCTCTTCCACATTCTTAGAGGTTATTGAGATTGGATTTCTCCTTGATATTTTGCGCGATCCAAGAATTGATGGGGAATCAATCGATTCTCTTTGATAGGGTTGGTTTGGTTGGATTGTTTCAGTGCCTTTAGTAGATCCTTCTTCCACATATTTGGCAAGCATGGACAAGTCCATACCTTCTAGTTTTCTTCACTGCTTCTACCCCCAATATAGAATCCATTTCCTCTTTCAGTTTCTCTAAGTCATGTCCATATATATGTACGATAAATTTCATATTTTAAATTTAAAAATAAAAACAATAAACTCTATATATACAAAGGGAATTTCTTCTGTTATAATTTTGAAATAAAAAACTAAAAAACACAATTCAAACAAGCAATGGAAACATGCAAAAATATATAAATTGAGTATGAAATACCTCATTATGGGAAGAATCAGATCCCTTTTCTCTTTTCCCTTTGTTGCTTGACATTTTTTGATGTCCTAGGGAGAATTGTTTTCCTCCAGACTGTGGAAAACCCCTCTCTTTTCTCTATATACGTTGAAACAGTGGGTGGGATTATAGATTTGTCAATTGGTTACGTGTCAATGAGATCAAGTGGATATATATAATCTGTGGGTGGTGCTTTCTTACTGTTCCTTATTGTTCATCATATGTGGGTAGATATAGATCATCGACGTGATTTCTTATTGTTCCTTTGCGTCAATCAACTGCCTCTGTCTCTGCGGGTGAGGATCTTCCCACACTTTCCCCTGCCTTCTTACTGTTCCTTTGCATCGATCAAATTCCTTTGTCTCTGTGGGTGAGGATATTCCCACTCTTGACCCTTCATTTTATCTAGGTGGTTCTTTTGGGTATGAGATTCGAGAATGCACAAACCCTTGCTTTTGGTTGTGCGAGGGATATAAAATCGTGACTGGAGTATCAAGAAGGGTGCGCACGGGATCTAAAATTGTGACTGGAGTATTATGAATGCACAAAATATTGCTTTTGGCTGTGGGGGATCTATTATTTTCATTTTTGTTTTGGGTGATTATTTTTTTAATTTCGTTTTATACAAATTTCGTGCTCTATTATTTTGGTTTTCATTTTGGGTGCGTAGGCTCTATTATTTTTTTAATTCCGTGTTATCCAAATTTTTTGTTATTTGAATAAAGAATTTCATTTTCCTTTACTATTCGACACTAAATTGGGCACCATTAGAGCCGGATTTAACACCCGAAATTGATTGCATTTTGTCCATTGGACGGTGCTAAATCTGGCACTAATGGAGCCCAATTTAGATCCGAATAGTAAAGGAAAACAAAAATAAATAATAGACTAGACTCTTTGTAAACTATATAATCATTTGGGGTTTTTTAAACCATATAATCGATTGGGGTTCAATATCAATGCTCATCGCATTCATACTTAGTAATTAAGAAAATTAAGCATAGAATGACAAGCAAATGTCACAGTAACCTCAATGATCATTAAAATACACAAATGTTTCATATGAAGGTCTAGTTATAGGGAAAAATATTAAATGTTTATATAGAATGGGATAAATAAAATACAATATAGAGGACCATCATTACCCCCTAGCTAGAGGTTCTGCATGCCCATGTGCAACAAAACAGTCCCTCACAATTTGATCCTTTCCTTGCTCAATCCTCCTACTCTGATTGTTGATCCCTGTATGCTATCTAGCTGAAGTCATAAGATACAATTTGGGTAACTCCATCCCTTCTATGATATCCTACCCTTATCTCTATTTCACCCCATCTATTTTTCTCTTCTTCTTCATCCATCTCCATCATAGACTACCAGGAGGGAATGGATTGATGGAGGAGTAATGGATATTTGAATGTAAGTCCTATCCAATTAAGCTTCATTATCTTGAGGGTATCAATATATAGGTCGACCTTGAAGAAATAAACTTTCAAATTATATGGAAAGTGAGGCTCCATATTTCTCAAGGTAAGTGGAATATCCTCCCACTTGTTTTGGAAAAGCTTCACCGATTTATCTTTTGAGTTCTTCACAATGACTTCACAATGTGTAATTTCCCCCTTCGACTTCTCCTCAAGCATGTTCACTAAATCTATGTTAGAATTCAACCTTGCATGATTTTTGAGTATTTCTTCAGGCTTAGTGGTTTTAGACATCACCTAAAGGGTGTTATTCAACTATTTATTCTTTTATCTTTGTGCCTCGACAACCCTTTTCTCCTCATTTTTTACCTAGGAGAAAAATGCCCTGATTTGGATATCCCCCACATAGGGATTAGGGGACCATTTGCAAGGGTGAGGAATCACAAAATTGTGGAGATAGAACTCATAGAGATTATTTTTATCTTCTTCATTGCATCATTGATATGCATATGTGAACTCTTTTTGAGTGTCCAACTCATGAGGGAGGCGCTTTGAAATTTGTCCCAGTTGATGCTTGAGCCTTTTCTCTTTGAAAAAAAAGGTGTATGTTCTTGTAGGAGGCCTTCAAGAGAGAATTTCCTTTGCCAATTCGATGGTCTTATAGGAAATTTCTTCTAGGTCCTCAATTTTCTCCACTTTATATTCAACTTCCCTTCTTTGTTTTTCTAATGTTGTTTTTAAATCTTTGTTCTCATTCTCTAGTTGTTTCCTATCCTCAAAATGTTACATTTTAAAGATTTATAAATTTTCCTATAAGTACAAAATATTCTTCCCAGCTGTGGTTGGAGTTTACCATAGTTGTAATTTCTAACTTCCTTTTGTCTTCTGCCACTATCTTCCACCTTAGGGATTTTTCCCTAGCTTCTTCTAATTGGACAATAGGGTCCTTTATGCTAGGATTATTATTCTTAGCATGAGTTCCCCATGGGATTATCCCAAATCCTTTGTTGGGATAGAATGTATGTCCTCCTCAATGTCTATGGTAGGTGTGTGTTCAATAATAGACAACTTTTTTGTTACTTGGGACATATTCCTTTCCCTTTTGGCTCTACTTTGTTTCCCTCCCTATGGGTTGCCTATAGTAATTTTGAGGGGACTTCTATATGGTGTGCCCATATGGAACAAACTAGTAGAAATGTCCCTTTCATTCTCCTATTTTCTAGTAGACACTTATTTTTCTTCCTCCTTTATGTTTGTCTTCTTGTGTGTTCTCCTCTTTTTCTCATACATGCCTTGCCTCCAATATTTGTAGTCTTCCTAGATTCTATTAGGCTACCTCTTGAATCATATTAGCTTGCAGGGACAATAATTATTCTTTTATAATGGTTAATAACTTATCCCGGGTGATTTTGCAACTTTTTCCATCCAATGTATAATGTACAATTAGCTTGATAATCCCATGACGGGCTAATGCATCCACCTTTCCTACCTACATTTTAGAACTCATTTCTCTTTGATACTATAAAAAATAATAAGGAATGCTCAAGTATTCCAACCAATTAGATTTTTGGAATGCGTCATTCACTTTAGGATTGGCATACAATTTAGAAGGGTTTGTAGGTTCCATTATATTAAAACTAGCTACCATCTTAGTATTTGATTAATATTCTTTTCTAGATGTTGTCTTTTTACTCGGGGTCTACCCCACTCTACTTATTCTTTTGATAATATAAGAAAGAATCTTGTGCCTATTATTATTCTATCTCTGAGATTAACTCATTCCTCTATCCTCAATTGTGGTGTTGGGATTTTCCTTGGTCTTTGATTTCTTTTTACATTTCTCCATGAAATTCTTTCTTGTTATGCTTCTTGAGATTTTTCAACAATTCAACGTTTCTCTAGTATACCAAAAATTAGATTGTTGACACTTATACTTTTTACCCTAGCTTGATGTTAACTTGGGTTCTGAAAATATTTAGACACTTCAATAGAATCAATCACTTTTATTCAATCATCTTAGGGTGCTATGATTTGAGTTTTGGAAACTCAAAATTACACTGTTTACCTTCTCTTGACGTTAAATTTGGCTCTATCAATACTTAAAATCTTTGACAAACTCAAACTGTCTACAATCATCCCAAGGGTTTAGGATTCGAGAAATTGGCATGCACAACAACTTTGTGGCTGCTATGCATGCCAATTTGGCATGCACAACAACTTTGTGGCTGCTATGCATGCCAATTTGTCATGCACAACAACGAGAATTGGCATGCGCAAGAGCCACAGGGTTGTTGTGCATGCCAATTTGACATGCACAACAACCACAGGGCTTCTATGCATGCCTAATTTTCCATTTGAAATCAACACATGGGAGCTGGACAAATCTATACTTTATTTTGTATCCCAATCCTTGTTTCTTGTTACTCTGTTCAGTTTTCCTCAAAATTATGGTTGTATGCATATTCCTTTTTTAGATATAGGTTGTTCTTGGATTCAAAATGTCTCTTTCATAATGAATTTGGAGATATGAGAGAAATTTGGAACTTTTCAAAATACTATATTTTTATTATATGTTTGAGACATAGTGTAATGTGCAAATTTGTTTCTTTGGAAATAACAATGATTCATTTGAATTTTAAATGAGAAGAACCATTCATAATATATTGCTTGCTATGGGTACTTAGTAAACTTGAACTATACTAAATACACACTATCCAGACTTTGGGCTCACTCAAAAAAGAGTAGGGTTTATTGATCTTTTAAGGTTGCCGCCTTGATATTTTTGAATTGGAATTTGAATCTCCATCATCAATCATGTATGAAGATGAAATATAATGTTTGAAATCCATGTGCAACTTCAAGATGGGATATTGACATGGCCTTTTCATTTGTAGATTGAATTCTATCTCCATCTCCTTATATTTTTTACATTTGTAACTTTGAGAACTTTCCTTCCGTGAACTATATAAGGAATGGATGCTTTATGAGTGAGTGAGTGTTGGGTCTCCAAGGTACCATCTTTTCACTTCACTTTCACTTCACTTTTAACCATATTCCGCTTTCCCATACCCTTACATTAAACCATTTTCGTGATTACATGGGTTTTAGACATATTATTTTCCAATGCATCTATTTTAGTGTTTTTGAGTGAATTTATGATTAAATATTGGAAAAATGACATGTTTACACTTATATACGAAAATGGGATGAGTTTCATGATGTTTACAGGTGTATTTGAAGACTCCAACCAAGTCAAACTTGACCATCAAGCCTGAAATTCGAATTTCCTCTTCAACCCCTTGAAGATTTGATGAAGATTTGGAGATTTACTCAAGTATCTTGGATGGAGATTAATCATGAAAGAGAGATTTGTAGAGATATCACTTGATAGGTTTGAGCACATGGTTGTAACCAAATGAGACATTTTTGGATCTAGGAGAGATTTGTGGATCTAAGTTATCTTAAATTTTTGTATAAATAAGAGTGCCTCCTCCATTTCAAGAGGAGGAGTCCTGAAGCATTGTGTCCAACTTATGATGGAATAAGAATCAAGATTTCTTTTCACATTAGTTTCCATTCTCTAGTTTAGATTTAGAATGATTTAGTTTATGTGTTACTTTTTTCTTGGGAGAATTGAGCTCACGCCAAATAGATCATAGTAGCATTTTCTTCTTGTTCTAATGCTTTGAATAGGTTTATATGCTTTATTGTTTTTATTAGAATTATTTGATGATCTTGATTGTTGATAGGTTTTGTGAAACATCATGAGAGGACCTCCTGTAAGGGAGCTAGTGTTTTCATTCCTACAACAAATAAGCCTTTTTAAGTGTATTTATTTTCAATGCATGAGTGTTTACTTGATGATCTTGATTGTTGATAGGTTTTGTGAAACATCACGAGAGGACCTCATGTAAGGGAGATAGTGTTTTCTTACCTACAACAACTAAGTCTTATTAAGTAGAATGAAAGAGTTAGGATTTGATTGAATTTTCTTAGATTAGATTTAAATGCCTACTCCTACATATATTTTGTTGGCATCATCACAAGCTTATGAGGATCCTTGTTTGATAATTAAATGAAAGAAATTTAAGCAATTGAATTGCTCTATATTTTAGGCGTCGTTGTCGGGGATGGTGCTAAGGGATTAGGCATTGGGAATTTAATTCAATATGTTTTCTTTAGTTTTATTGATGCAAATAAAGGGATATAACTCATGACAAAAGGACAACTTGGTGACAATAGGATCTCGATAAACATGAGACAGTTCTACATGATTTTTTTTAGTTTTTTCTTTATGTTTGCTTTCATAAAATTTCATTCATTTCCCCATAATTTTCATTTGGTGGTGCAGTAAGAGCCACCTCGTTTACTAATCATTGGCAGGAATATCTACAGGAAAAAGGGACACGCATCAAGGAGGAAAACAAGTGGAGTTTCAGAGCTAAGAAATTGAGGTCTGCATAAGAGGCAAAATTTTCTTAAAATGCTTTTCAAAGTTGGAGATTTTAAAAATTTAGAGTCACCAGGTTCCTGAGTATGCTCTCTTCTCGTGCCTAGTTGCGACCTGGAATATCAGAAAGGAGAATTTGGAAATACGTTAGTGGACTGTAATGTCTACTTTGATTTGAAACTTCCAACATTTTACAACAAGATTTCATTAATAAATTCCATACTTAAAAATAAAAAAAAATGATGAGTCTAGGATGTCTATGGTTTGCACAAATAAGCTTTTACCTTTCACTATAGGAAGATATATATATTTTTTCTTTTTAATAAAAATAAAAAAATATATAAAGTTAAAAAAAAAAGAGAATAATAATAATAAAAAAAAACATAAGTTAAAAACATTAAAAAAACTAAACTAGTTTAATACATTAGTTTATATATAATAATAATAATAATAATAAACAAAATATAATAATTTATTTTTATATAAAACATACTTTAAACCAAAAACAATTATATATAGTAAAAAAAAAAAGGCTCTGTGCGCAGACCATTTATGGAGATGACCTTTGGCACTTGTAATACACTTCTATCCATAATGCTAGGTCTTTGACCTTACCCTTCGATTTGTAGTTTCATGCTTCGACCTTGTGTAAACCTACAATAAAAATCCACACTACTATCACAAAATTGGGCTGTAACCTGCAATAAAAGTTAGTTCTCTGAGCTAGTCAACTGGACCTCCGAGCTCTGGTGCAATGATTAAACAATGGTGGTAGGTCAATGGGTTGATCCCTTAACTGTTGAGATAATATCAGGTTTTCATTCATTTTCAATTTCCCCCCAATGGAGGAAGATGCAGGTGAAGGGCTTTTCATCAAATTCGTGACCAGAACAGAGAGACGGTCTTTCGGGCTCAGTTGCGCACAAATGGAGGCCAATTTTGAAAATCCGCCACATGGGTTTTTTGGAGGATGAGCCGATTCAGATCTTGTTAAATATATTTTCCAAAATTCTAAAGGATCTAGGAGATATGACGAGGCTGTTTGGGTCCTTGGGGAGCAGTTTCCTCAAAACATGCAAGATCTAGGAGATCTGATTGATTTTCTAAACTAATATTTTCCTCATAATAAGCGATTTGTGCTATGTTTTGTTTTTGAGATCCAAGAGAAATGGATCTTGATTATTGATAAATATTCGGTGGACTGTGAATATGGAAGGGATCATAAAGGAGATCCCATATAGAGGAGAGTAATCCCATGATATTGTAGTGCTAGTGTTCCACAAAATTGCAGACCAGGATGGCCACCAAATCACTGTGAAAGATAGCATGAGAATGCAGAGAAAAAAACACTCTACATAATCGTAGGTTTTTGTCACATGATCATTGTAGAATGGGAGAAACCAGATCGCTGTGAAAAGGAGTCACACAAATCATTGACCAAAGACATAAATTGTGCCACAAAATCGACAAAAGACTTTAATCAATGGACACTGTAATTATTGATCCATGCAACTGATATATGCTATGATCGTATTCAAAACTCAATGTTATTTATTGTCCAACAAAACCTCAAGCTTCTATGGTGTTTCTGGGACTAGTGTTTTCAATTCTGTCAACTTGATGGATTATAATTTGTTCTACATGAGTGTTCCAGTGTTGATGAGTGTGCTCGACAAAGATCTAAGTGAAAGAACAATTATGCTACATCCACAAATTCTTTTCTATTGTCAAGCAGGGAGATTATTAAATCCAAGTGCATTTGCAGAAATGTACACAATAATGTTCTGTGTCTATAGGAAACCAACTTACTGGCATCCAAATACTTACTCGAACCCCAACCTAGAGGCACCTTTAGAAAGCACGAAAAGGGAAGCATCTCCCCTCTTTGTAACACATCCAGAAAAAATAAAATAACAAAGTGTCAGTATAAGAACCACTACTCTATGAATCAACATCAATAAAAAGAGTTGCAAGAGTAGCTGCTTTTGAATTTATGAAATAAATTCCATCGAGATTGTCATTTTCTTATTCAAGGAGTAAAGAGTAATTAATATTTCTCGTGATCAACTTTATGGGACGCTTTTAGAGATTCCAAGTTCTTGAGATCTTGTTACAATTCAGGTCAACCCATAACAGATGATATTGAATTTTCTTCAATATTTGCCAAAGAAGAATGAGTCATAGTATCACTAGGATCTCCCATTTGATTGAAAAATTAGATATGTGTAAATTTTTCAATTTCCCCAAGTGTGTTAGAAGAATGAATTTACCAAATAGCAGCCTTCTACATGCAACATGCCAAAAATACATAGCACCTTTACAATAATATTTTCTGACAAGCATATGTATTATGTATTTTATTGACAGGTTGAATCACATTATTTGGGAAATGCTTGGTTTCAGCTCAAACTGAATAAATTTGGTTTTTCCCACTGCAAACAAGGCCAAGGTTACTTCCTGGAGTTGAGCTCTAAATCTTTTCCTTATACACAGAAGGGAAAGTCCAAAGCCATGGGGATTCTCGCAGATTTCTACACAGTGAATTATGCAAATCAGAGGATTGGTTGAAAATATCAATGAGATTCTCCTAGAAGAAATTAATGTGCATCATGTTAAGTTTACAATGTGTGGTGACATAACTCTTTGTGATGTTGGAAATTCAAAGGGTCCCAATGTTGGCGTGCAGTACAATTTAGAGCCAAAAGATTCTAGATCAAAACTATGATCTCTCCAACAAAGGAAATATTGAAGATTGTGCTAGCTCCATTTAGTTTCATAAAAATTTCCATTAAGAGGATTTTTGAAAACTAAAGGAAGGAATGATGTCAGACATTTGCAACCATTTCCTCATGATAATGTTGACTTGTTTTCAATTTCATTGTTTCCCAAAAACTTCTGACAAGCCTAACTTTCTCATACAGAGTCCATTTGAGGAAAACGAAATGTCGTTGGAAAGATCTCGACAAGATATACACAATGGAGCCATTATCATCAAAATTTGAGATAAAAAAAGGTTTGGTCATTTTTTTTGGATTTTGCATCCATATGACTTCAAAAAACAATTTAAATCATCAGATCATAAAAACATGCTATAAATCTATCATCTAGCTTTTGAATCACTTAAATTGAGCATCAAATGAGAAGTTATCAAAGAAACACTGACGGTTTGTCCAAGGTGCACCACTTCCCGAGAGGTAAAAAATGCATTTCAGTTTATTTATTTTCCTTGGATTTGTTCTATTTTGCACTATTTGTGAATTTTTTTGTATGTATCAAATGAACAAAGACTAATCACCTCTATTCTTTGATAAACTCACATTTTATTGCAATTCAGTGCTAATCTTTTTGCAAGTTCTAGGATGATGAAGAAGACCAATTTATGCGCTAGTAGTTTTCAAAGACCACATACTCTTGAGAAAAACATGTCCTAATGAAATCATGAAGAAGTCAATATCATTATATTTCAGGCCATATCCATCATACCATTTCTATCAAAAGAAGCCTCTCAAAGCCATTATGTGATGATTCATCTTCTTTTCTTTGAGTCTAACATGTTGAAGTCAATCCTAAACTTTTCATCTTCCTATCACTACTAGATTATGGCTTCAGCCCCTTTGCAAGATTCATACTTTCTTGCCTCACTTTCACTCATCCCTAACCCATGAATAAATTCACTTGCCTCACTTACCAAGCTGATTTACCACATTGTCATTTTCCTTTTTCCAAATAAAGTATGCTTGATCTTTCATCTATGGTCCTCTAAATCATTACTCTATACTTGTGTTAGATGATGGGGGATTCCTTATGGCCCTCCTTCTGACAAGTCTTGGCCCATAGACATCAACACATCATATGGGATTGAGACTATAGACCTTTTCAGTACCTTGAGGCTTGGATGCCTTAATGGCAAGTTCTTTCGCCAATAAACAGTGGGAATACATCAATGTCCCATGTTTTTCGGATCTTCTAGGTGACTCAAAGTGTGACACATTTATTCGTACCTAGTAATATGTACCTTGGAATCTTGAATCTCATTGACATTAATGGCGAGTAGTCTCGTGCCAATTAACAACATTCATTAATAGTTGGTAATTCGACAATTTCTTTCTATGTTCGACATCAACAAAATTTATTCACATAGATAAGAATTATGCCAGGATGCAGATATGAATGAAGACTATATGGTTCCATGACACTCACAACAGCTTGAAATAATGTTCCAATAATCAAATATTCAGCTCCAAAGTTCAACACCAACAACTTAGTTCGAACAATAAGATGATACCGATGTACCAATTTTAGATCTCATTCTATGTTCATACAACCAAGCATATCAAATAATTTTCACTTTGAAGACTCATTATCTAATAGTAGCAGCCAAAAGATTCCATCCATACAAAGATCTCTCAGATGCATAGCTCATGATATTCTCAGGTAGGTAAAGATATGTTGTTTTCCAATCTTTAATCAATAATTCCTTTAATGCTAAATACATGTATTTGGAAAAAATTTCATTCTCCATTAACCTACCCTATTTGGTAATTTTTCCAAGGATGGAAA
>JZKD02S1984511.1:276343-290454 GCA_000966675.3 Picea glauca
ACTACTTTGACCTTTTGGGGCTTCTAGATGACTCATGAGGGTTCTCCAACTTCACATGGCCATAACTCTCTAATCGTGAGGAGTTATGTGACGTTCCACATACCACTAGAAATAGCATGACATGTACTATCCATATAGAATATTCTTTCCTACAAATATATCAAAACTCACACCATTATCCATCAAACAAACTTGGGTCCATTACCCAAACCTAGGTTCTCCAACTTCTCATGGCCATAACTCTCTAACTGTGAGTTATGTGACGTTCCACATACCACAAGAAATGGAATTCCATGTACTATCCATATTGAATAGTATTACCTTCAAATATATTAAAAATCATAACATTATACATGAAACAACCTTGGGTCCATTACCCAAACCTTTGTGCTACCGAAATTCACTACCAGACTTTCTCCAAGGGTTGACATCAATCACTGAGGGTTGAAATAAATATAAAATATCACTCTCCAATGGTTGACATTAATGAAAACCAACAATCCATACCAACTGTACATCAACCTAAGCCAATTGTCTGACAATACCCCCCTTTGTCATTGATGGCAACACCAACATTGATGGCAACACTTAGTCATGATAACATTCATGCTTATATTCCTCATGACTGTTTGTATCTCTCCCCCTTTGACATCAATGGAAAATGGTATCTCCCTTTGGGGTTGATCCCCCTGACTGAACTCTCCTTGGGGTTGCTCTCCCTATCTACATGCCTTTGATTTTTCTTTGTGTTTATAAGGCTCTGATTAATCTCTCTCCCTTCATATGAATAATATCTCCCCCTTTTTCAAAGGGTATCTCTCTGAAGTCATATCGCTCATTCTTCCCTTGTGACAATCACTCCCCTTGGAAGCATGCCTCTATGATCTCTCTCCAAGAATTTACCTTTGCATTTGATAAATCTCTCCCCCTTTGTCATCAATGGAAAAGGTATCTTTCCATCCGTGGTTTCTCCCCGTAATAGAACTCTTCCTGAAACGGATCTCCCAACCTGAATTTTCCTATTTATGGTGCTTCCTCGTGTACATCTAAGACATATAAGATAAGCATTCAAAAGCATTCATTTTGGAGTATAAATTACTCCTAGTCTCTGGCGAAGATACTCAAAGGCTTCCCATGGAAGCGGTTTTGTAAAGATGTTTGTCACTTGCTCTTTTGTGCCCACATATTCAACTCTGATGTTATTCTTTGCAACCTGTTCTCATAGAAAGTGATACTTTATTGGAGTGTGCTTTGTCTTGGAGTGCATAATTGGGTTCTTTGAGATACTAATGGTGCTTGTATTATCACAATAGATTGAAATGGGATCATCATACTCAACCTGTATATCTGTCAGAGTTTGTTTCATACATAGAACCTGTGTACACCATGTTGTTGTTGAAATATACTTTTCCTTGGCTATAGATAAGGATACTGATGATTGTTTCTTGCTTAGCCATGATACTAAACACTCACCCAAGTAGAACGCTGCTCCACTGGTGCTTTGTCGGTCATCAATGCAACTTGCCAAATATGCATCTATGTAGGAAATAAGTGATAGATCCTTTCATTTTGGATACCAAAATCCAAACTCTTTTGTTCCTTTGAAATATATGAATATCCTCTTCACTGCTAATACATGTGATTCCTTTGGTGTTTCTTGAAATCGTGCCACCTGTCCAATTTCCTGCATTACATCTAGTCTGGATGATGTCACATATAGTAAACTACCAATCATTGACATGTGTTACCTCTGGTATGTAGACTTTGAATCATCATGTTTTCTCAACTTGCAACTGGTTTTCATAGGAGTGGTAACTAGTTTAAAATCTTCCATTCCGAACCTCTTTAGCATTTCTCTGATATACTTAGTTTGAGAAATAAAAATTCCTTGGTTGCTTTGACATATCTTAAGACCCAAAAATAAGGATAGTTCTCCAAGTAATGAAATTTCAAATTCATTATGCATATCCTTTGCAAATTTATGGCTTAACATGTCATTAGTACTTCCAAAACAATATCATCAACATAAATTTCAAATAATAAAATACTACCTTGAGTTACCTTGATGTAGAGGTTGTTGTCTGCGCTTCCTTTCCATAGTTCGTAGGGATTTTTTTCATTTTTGTTTCTGAGCATTACTTTGTTTTGAATGTGAATTGTTGTATCCATTGTATGTGTCCAAAAAATATCTATCAATTTCGAATCCATTAGCATTGTTCAAGCCATTTCCTCTGTAATTATCATCCATTATGATAATGTTCCTTTGTCTCTGAACCACTCTCTGAACCAATCTATGAATCCATTCTCTCTTCCACTGTCATATATCTGTCCAAACCTTCTAAGTTTTCTTACAAATCCATCTCTGTCAATACTTTCCAAGACTCTACTTGCACAATTGTCCATAATGCTGACCCATTTATCACTATACTATCATGAATTCTTGAATGATCTATCAAACTGTACTTCTATTGACTGACTTCTCTGAATATGTCTTATCAAACTCTGCAAGCTGCTGGAAGGATGGTTCTTTGGTCTATCACAATTATCGCATAGACTCCCCCTGTATAATATTCATATTACCCGGGAGTCTCTAATTTGGATGGATCAAAACAATTCATGCTCTGATGTGTATTTATCATCATCTTCATTGGTAGATTCATCATCATCTTCATTGATAGAGTCATTATCTCTCTGAGCTCTGAATTCTTTCTTTCTTTATGTGGATTCATATTTCACTACAAATAATAAAAGTACAATCTCTTGAACTTGTTCCTTATTTACATGCCCTTCCTTTCTTTTAGTTATTTTCCAAACCTTTCTATATCCGACATCTTTCTTTTTCTCTGTAGAATTTTCTTCATCTCGTTTTATTGCTAATCTTGTGATCTCTGGTACCTGTTCTTTGTTCACCTATTCTTCTTGTTTTCTTATCCATACTTTCTTATATCTGATATCAGTGTTCTCTTTCATGGAAGTATCGATCACGTTTCTACAATCACTGACTATGTGTCCATAGTTATGACATTTGTAACACTCAATGTTATGTGCGGCCACATAGGAACTTCTTGCTTGAACATTTATTTTATAATCCATGCAACCTGCAACCTTATGTGCAAAATTAGTACAATAAAAAAAATGACCATAAAATAAATTTGCATACCTGGGAGTGAATGATCTTCTTTGTGGTGTAGTCCTTCTGAATTTGTGCCTTGACTAATCATGATCACGATTGAATCTTTTTTGTGTCTTGAACACAGGTGGTCTTGTTGAATATGTATCTTCAATAGTTTTCTTAGATTCCGGTTGACCATGATTCCTTCATTTGATTACTTCTGCATAACTCTTTCTATTTTCTTCATTCTTCTTTTCTAGCAACCTAGAGTGCTTCTCTTCATTCTCTATAACCGATGTGGATTTTTCTGTCTCTTCAACATTCTTTTTGAGCTTGATGATTTTACTTCTCAATGTGACAAATTCTTCTTCAAGCTTCTCAACCTCTTCTTATTTCTTTAATATCTAAGACTGTTGGCCTTGGGTTGTTAAAGGAAGAGAAGATCAAGGAGGAAAATCTGAAATGTAAACTTCGTGGAAGACACAGTGACTGTCATTGGGTCGAAGTGAGCAAAAGAGAAGAAAAGACGGAGCGAAGTGCGGGAAAGAAAACCACTGGACGAGGAGATCAAGGATGACAGATCAACAAGGAAGAAGGATCATGGACAAGTCAGCAAGAGGAAAAATCCACCATTGGATGCTTTGGAGAACCGTGTGAGAAGGAAGGAAAGACAGGTTGGCGAAACCCTGAAAATATGGGTCAAGTTGACCTAGGGTTTTAGACACCTAGGGTTTTGGTATCTAGGGTTTTGGACACCTAGGTTTTGGCCTAAGGCTATTACTGAGCTATTTTAATGTATAAATAGAGGTCAAGAGGACCTGGGTCGGGTTGGTATCAATATAGGTTGTCATTGTTGATGTGAGTGATTATTGTATTATGAGAGAGAAGTGCTAAGTGGGGGGAGCCTTCTGGTATTGTAAGATCTTCAGCTGGGTGCGAAGATCAACCTTGTAGCTGGGTGCACAGGGAGGGAAGAGAAAGAGAGGAGAAGAAAGTAGATATGCTAGCTAAGAGCGCAGACAAGAACTGTATGATTTACCTTAATATAATATAGCATAGTTCTGTGGACATAGCCCTAGAGAGAGGGTGAACCACATATATTTTGTGTTGTGTATGATTGGTATCTTGTATTTGTCATTCATATATTGTTATTTCATTGCTAAGGTAGATATCATAGATGCATGGAGTAGATCAAGATGATAAGTGATATATGAATGTTGCGTTGTTCCTGTGTTAGATCCACTTGGTATTCCCCTTGGTTGTAGACATCTCTTTTGTTCAACCCCCTCATAACTACTTCGAGTGAGACTGCATCTGCTTGGCACGTGTTGCCGAAAGGGCCAGTAGTTAGGGCTTGTTGGTGCACTCTTGAGCGTTGAAACCTTGGTTTGCCCTTGTGCCAACAAATGGTTATGTTGCTGGGACCAGATTCCTTTTAAGGGAATGTCAAGGTGGTTTCCATCGAAGACAGAGATTCAAAAGTGGACAGGGGATAGCTAGATTAGTTGGATAGCTAGAGGAGCTATATGAGTGGATAGCTAGATTAGCTGATACCTAGTTCGAGATCCGATCCAGACTTCCTGTGGTTTGGATGTCGAAGTTGATCAAAAAGGTCAAGAAAGTTGATAACACCGTATCACGAGAATTAGATCACTGGTTTGATAATACCATTGGAGGGTACATCACAGAGTTTGTTGTTGACAAAGTAGAATCGTATAGCCAAGCCGAGAGATACTTCTTCAAGGGACCCAGAGGGAAATTTTTACAATTCTTGAAGCTAAGACTCAAGATGTTGTTGCATGAGAAGAACATCTTGAAGATACAATAGATTGGTTGGATCCGGAAAGGCTAATGTTCAAGAATTTAGACAGCGACAATGACACAAAAGATGGACATATGCGTAGTGGGAGAGTGTTCCGAGAGGTCCACCTTGCAAACTTGTTTAAGAAGAACTATAGGGAGGAGGGTTTATATAGTGGAGAAGAAGCATATCTAATGGACGAAGAACATTCAGAACCCATCGGGACAGAAGAAGGATAAGCTGAAGAACTTCACCGAGGAGAACCTGAAAACTCAGAAACCATGCAGACCATCGAAGTAAGTACTTTTATCCTTCATGTTGATTCAGTCTTAAGAAAGCCGAGTAATTCCAGTCACCAGAGCATCTAGAGCGTTGTCCATAGTAGCCCACCACATATTCAATTGGGAACCCTAGGAAGATATATGGTAGATGAGATGAGACTTCCTATCTTTAGGGGAGATGGATCTAAAGATCCTGACTAGCACTAGTTCCTCTGTGAAGCTGTATGGAACATTAATAATGTCATAGATGAAGTTGTCAAAAGAACCCAGTTCAATACAACTCTTAGAGATCGCACATTGATTTGGTACATGAAACTTGTCCAAGGACTTGCACAGCCTAAGCCATTGAATCAGATCAAGAACGTGTTGATTGTAGAATTTAAGAAACCTAAGTCAGAGTCACAATGTATCACAAAGTTGAAAGAGATCAAGCAGAAGGTGGCTGAACCTGTGTGGGAATTCGATCAAAGATTCAAAACCTTGACAGGAAGATTAACTTTTCAGATCCCGAATGAACCAAACAAATAATGGTTCATTGTTTCCCTCTTACCACACATCAGAGTTCCCCTGATGAAATAGAAGATTGCTTCGTAGGCTGAGGCATTGGATATTGCCATGAATCTTGAATCATCCCCTATGGGAGAATCCATCTCAGGTATGAATCAGATCCCGAGTTAACTAACTAGTTTGTCTTTGTAGGTCAAAGATATGAAGAAAGATAAGGGAAAAGATAAAAGAGAAGACATCTGGTGTGTCAGATGCCAATCATAAGGCCATGACAAGTAACATTTCCCTTTATTCAACGAATACTTGGCTTATGGAGCCCCGATCCCTTTGAATAAAGTCAGCTTACCCTAGTGCGAGGTATGCAGAAGCAGACATCGTACTAGTGAGTGTTACTACATGAAAAAGTATGTTCAGACACCTACAAATTTGTACTGTACATTCTTTAAGTCTGTAGGGAATGATGATAGGGATTGTAGGGATTATGATCTCATGCACAAAAGGTCAAGAGACATATATAATATCCAAGTCGAAGTATAGCAAGAAGGAAATGCTACGCAGTACAACTCTCCTGGGAGAGGAAACTTCAACCCTTGCGGTGGATTTAGAGGAAGAGGACAAGGACGAGGAATTGGTCGAGGCTAAGGAAATATCATCTATTATAACTGCACACAACCTAGACACCTTGCAAGGTATTGTCAGAACCCTTGTACTAATTGCAGCTACTGTAGCTCGTTTGACCATGTTATAGAAGATTGTCCTGTGCTGCTAGCTAAGCTTCAGGAAAGACGAGGACCTCAGCAGAACCCGCAAGTGAAACTGATCTATGATGAACCTTGCAGAGGAGACCCTAGAGTTGTTGTTATAACTAGAGAAGGCGTTGTCATAGGAGAAGACAGACTGACACAAGGAAAGACTACATAAGATTCAAGAATCAGAAAAGCTGCAGAGAAGACCCATACTTTTGATGCAAAGAAAGAAAGAGAGATGTTTTAGGAAGCTAGGAAAGAATTTAGAGGAAACCAAGGCTCCGCATCAAAGACAAGACCTGAAGTGAGAGAATATGGAATGCCCCTGGCATTTGATCAGTCTGCTTTGCCAAAAGAAGGAAAATAGGTAAGCAAGATCATGGAATTTTTATACACTTGTATTAAGTTGATTCAAGATGAAAGAGCTATACAAGAATTACAAAATTTAATCAGACAATATGAGCAAGGAAAGATAGATCCCTTACTGAATAGGGAAGTACACCAAATTGGTAAGAAGAGAAGGAAAAATAAGGAATTACATTTGAATGCTCAAATAGGAGAATATGAGATAGAGTATGTGGTCCTCGACTTAGGATCGGAGGTCAATGTCATGACGAAGAAAACCTGGGCACAGATGGGAAAATTGAAGTTGATCTATTCCCCTATCAGGCTTAGGATGGATAACTAGCAAGTTGTTAGCCCATTTGGACAATTGGAGCATGTCCCCGTGGACATTGATGGAATAAGAACATTTTCATATTTTGAGGTAATTGAAATAGTTGACGACAACTACCCTTACCTAGCGCTGTTAGGAATTGATTGGGCCTTCAATAGATCTACTGTTGTTGACTTAAATAAAATACGTATGAATTTTGAAGGAGACAACCTGAGGTTCATCGCACCTTTAGATCCAGATGAAGGTTGGCAATACATAGAGCCCATCAAAGAAGAAGATTGTGCATACGCACTAGAAAACATATACAAGTTAATAGCCAGACAACCAGACTACATTAATCCTACAACTGACGGGAACTTAAGCTGGCAAAGTGACAACGCGTGTTCATCAGATTCAGAAGAAGTGCTAGAGAACTGGAAAAACCATATGTATGAAGTATCTACCAGAAGATGTGCTAGATTAACTAGAGAAGTTTGTTGGATCAGCACAACAATGAGTAACTTACCCACATTTGATGGTTTGAATCTGTTAGAAGCCTTCCTATCAGACTTGGAAGCAAGTGTACCAACACAACATAGGATGTTGGCAATGGATGAGGCCTTGAAATACACACAAACAAGATGGTGGGGGACACACAAAAGTAATATTACAGATTGGGTATAATGTCGTACTCTGATGACAACGCGATTCTCGGTACAAGAAGAAAGTTGTGAAGTAAGGTACACAATTCGAAGCTTCCCAAAGGACCATGTACGAAGCTGCAAAGAAGCCTGGAGTGATGTCCCTCGAGAATAGTGGGTGCACAAATTTGTTAACACACTGAACACTACACCTATCAACTGGTACCTTCAATCAGAGTTGCGCCTAATCACTACAGACTGGGAAGGTATAATTCAAAATTTTGTAACCACATTTTTATTTGAAAGTGAATATCCCTTAGTAGACCAAGCATTACAAATTGTGACACATAAAGTATTTAAAGAGGAATCTAGCCTCCCTTTGGAACAAGAAGAGGACGAATGGACTACACCCCTCCAGAAACTGCAGAGCTGTTACAACATCAACACTGGTGAAGACAATGATCTGAGGAAGGTGAACATCGTAGAGAAAGAAGGCCAAAGAGATGTGGAAGGACCAATAGTTGAGTTACCATTTATTGGACAACTGATCAAGATAAAGAAAGTCAATATTGGAATAGAGGCGACATCGAAGCTTGCCAATGTCGGAGATTATTGGGATGTTGCTACCATTGACAAGATTACAGAGTTGTTGCACGAGTATCAGAACTTGTTTCAGACCAAGTTCACTTATATGAAGGGTATTAAAGGACCTATGGGAGAGATGAGGATCCCTTTAAAACCAGATGTTATGGAAGTCAAACAGAGACCTTACAGATTGAACCCTAAATATAAGGAAAGAGTGAATATTGAGCTCGACAAAATGGTGGAAGCAGGGATTATAGAACCTGTGGAAGAATCAGAGTGGACAAGCCCTATGGTGGTGCAAGACAAAAAAATAGGAGAAATCAAGATCTACGTAGATCTCAAGAAGATGAACGATGCTTTTCTGCATGACCCTTTTCCTACACCATTCACAGACAAAGTGTTAGATAACGTGGGAGGCCAGTAGGCATATTCTTTTACAGACGGATTTTCAGGATACCATCAGATCCACAATGCCAAGGAAGATTGCCACAATACTACGTTTTCCACAAAATGGGGATCCTACTAGTATACAATAATTCCATTTGGATTGAAGAATTCCCCAACCATCTTTTCCAGGGTGGTGGTCAAAGCGTTCAAAGAGTTTCTGCATAAATTTCTAGAAGCATATTTTGATGACTAGACTATTTTTAGTTTGTTGAAAAATCATATTGAATGTCTAAGGATAATGTTGGACAAATGCAGGCAGTGTCAAATTGCTTTGAATCTGAAGAAGTGCATCTTCTTCTCACCATTTGCAGTTCTATTAGGTCATATTGTATGCAAGAAGGGCTTGTTGGTAGATCCATCCAAGATCGCCATTATAGTTGATCTACCCCCTCCTACAATAGTTAAATAGCTACACACTATGCTACAACACACAAGCTACTACAGGAAGTTCATTAAGGGATATGCTTAGATTACAACACCCATGGAGAAGTTGTTGAAAAAGGATTGTCAGTTTAGTTGGAATGAAGAATGTCAGTAGAGCTTCAACACAATGAAAGAGAAAATGGTTACTACGCCCATTCTAGTTTTCCCATATTGGACCAAGGAGTTTCATGTGCATGTCAATGCCTCATCCATTGCATTGGGAGTTGTGTTAGCACAACCAGGAACAAGAGACATCGACCACCCATTAGCCTTTTCTAGCAGGAAGCTATCCACAAATGAGATTAATTATACCACTACTGAAAGAGAGGGATTAGCCATGGTGTACGCATTACAAAAATTTCACCACTATTTGTTGGGAGGACACTTTAAAATGTTTATTGATCACTCTGCGCTGAAGTACCTAGTCAACAAGCCAGTGTTGGCGGGAAGGATATGCAGATGGTTGTTGCTATTTCAAGAGTATGATTTTGAGATCATAGTAAAACCAGGAATAATGAACAAGGGTCCTGGCCACTTGTCAAGGTTGGAACATGGAGAAGAGCCCACTAATTTGGAAGATACAATGCCAGATGCACAACTACTAGCTATTAGAAAGATCGATGACCACTTTGCAGAAATAGTCCAGTTCTGTCAACAGGAATGACACCTAGTGAGCATACAATTCCACATAAGAAACACCTTGTACTGCACGTTGCATATTTCTCACTTATAGCTAGACATCTATACAAAATGGGCCTAGATGAGATATTGTGAAGGTGTGTTATGGAAGCAGAGCGACCAATGATCCTCACAGAATCTCATGAAGGCATCGCAGGAGGACATTACGAAGGGAAAGCGACTGCGCAGAAGGTTCTGCGAGCTGGGCTTTGGTGGCCTACCTTACACAGAGATGCTAAAGAATATTCTAGAGCCTGTGCTGTATGACAGAGAGTTGGGAAACCATCCAGAAGAGATGAAATTCCATTGGCACCACAATTGACCCTACAATCATTCGAGAAATGGGCCATTGACTTTGTTGGACCTGTAAATCCACCAGGAAAGCATATAGGAGAAAGATACATCATCACTGCGATATAGTACTTGACCAGATGGGTCGAAGAAAGAGCAGTCAAGGACTGTAGTGAAACTACAATTACGTGCTTCATATTTGATGACATCATAACCAGGTTTGGATGCCCAAAGATCCTCATGAGTGATCAAGGAAAAAATTTCATAAATAAAAGAGTTGAATCCTTGACTGAAGAATTTACAGTCCACCATCAGAATAGCACACCGTACCACCCTTAAGGAAATGGGACAATTGAGGCATTCAACAAGATTTTGAAAACAACACTAACAAATATCTGTAGTGTGAACAGGGATGACTGGGATTTAAGAGTACCATTGGTACCATGGGCCTATAGAACTACTTGCAAAAATATGACCATGCAGACCCCTTTTAGGTTGGTCTATGGTCTTGAATTTGTTGTCCCGATGGAACACTTGGTTCCAACCTTAATAATCGCTTCCTTTACATGTATGGATGATACTAGCGTTGTTTAGGAGAGGCTCACACAGTTAGTTGAACTCAAAGAAGACAGATTTATTGTAGGTTGCCACCAGGAGGTTCAGAAGGAAAGAGAAAAGGCCTATCATGACAAGCACATCAAGAAGAAGGCATTTAAGAAAGGTGACATGGTACTGGTGTATGACAGTAAGTTCCTAAAACATCCTAGGAAGTTCAGAATGCATTGGCTCAAGCTATATGAGATCGCCTATGTTACAGAAGGAGGAGTTGCACAACTAAAGACATTGAAGGGAGAAAGTAAGGAAGGCTTGGTAAATGGGAGTCAGTTGAAGTTTTACTATGACAACCAACTGCCTCCCAACTCTCAGTAAGAAGCATAAATAAAAGGTTCTAGGTACCAGGTGCAGTTGAAACTAGGTACCAGACATAGAAAAGACAGTCTACACAAGGACAGAGAGGAGGCATAGAGAAGAAAGCAAAGGCTACACTGTGCAGCCCAAAGTCGAAGTAAAATAGGAAGATCAGATCTAAAGTGCCTCGGGATGATTCATAGGTGAGTGTTTGGGGCCTGTTGGCCCTGCGTTGTTAAAGGAAGCAGAGATCAAGGAGGAAAAGGTGAAACACAAACTTCATGAAAGACACAGTGATTGTCACTGGGTCGAAGTGAGCAAAAGAGAAGAAAAGACAGAGCGAAGTGCGGGAAAGCAAGATGTTGGACAAGGAGATCAAGGATGACAGATCAACAAGGAAGAAGGATCATGGACAAGTCATCAAGCGAAAAAATCCACCATTGGATTCTTTGGAGCATCGCGCGAGAAGGAAGGAAAGACAGGCTGGCGAAGCCCTGAAAATATGGGTCAAGTTGACCTAAGGTTTTAGACACGTAGGGTTTTGGACACCTAGGTTTCGGCCTAAGGTTGTCGGTGAGCTATTGTAATGTATAAATAGAGGTCAAGAGGACCTGGGTCAAGTTGGTATCAAGATAGGTTTTCATTGTTGATGTGAGTGATTATTGTATTATGAGAGAGAAGTGATAAGTGGGGGGAGCCTTCTTGTATTGTAAGATCTTTAGCTAGGTGTGAAGATCAACCTTGCAGCTGGGTGTGTAGAGAGGGAAGATAAAGAGAGGAGAAGAAAGGAGATCTATTATCTAAGAGCGCAGAAAAGAACTGTATGCTTTACCTCAATATAATATAGCACAGTTCTGTGGACGTAGCCCTAGAGAGAGGGTGAACCACATATATTTTGTGTTGTGTACGATTAGTATCTTGTATTTGTCATTCATATACTATTATTTCATTGCTAAGGTAGATCTGATAGATGCATGGAGTATATCAACATGATAAGTGATATATGAATTCTATGGTTTTCCTGTGTTAAATCCACTTGATATTCCCCTTGGTTGTAGACAACTCTGTCCTGCAACCCCCTCATAACTTTTTCGGGTGAGATTGCATCTTCTTCACAGGTGTTTCCGAAAGGGCCAGTAGTTAGGGCTTGTTGGTGCGCTCTTGAGAGTTGAACCCTGGGTCTGCCCCTGTGCCAACAAAGACTTCATGGCTTCTTTTATTCTCTTTGCTTCTTCAAGATGAATTTTATAGTGATTATTTCTTCTTCAAGTACTTTCTCTTCTTGACCAAAATCTAACTCAAGTTGGTTTAGATCGTTAGTTCTTTCCTTAAGATGATCTGTAAATATATTCTCTCTCATTTATGCTTCTTCCTTCTATGCTACTATGTTGGCTTCCAAACACTTCTTTTGATATTCAATATTTTCTTTGATATTTCTGGATTCTTCTATCTGATTTATTAAGTTCTCAATGACCTGTTGGGCTTCTTAAAAAATATGAACACTTTCCTTTTGTTTCATCAATTCTTTCTTGAGTGAATTGTTTTCTTCTCTTATTTCATCTAAAGCACTAATCAATTCTGTCTCATAATTGTATTCTTTTTCAATTTGTTTTTCTATCTCATTTCCTTCATGGCATTCTATTTCAATATGACCATGTTTTTCACAATTAAAGAAAAACAACATACCTCTGTTGATTATGTACTCTTCATCTTCTGAATCTATTTGACATGGTAAACATATTTATTCTTGATCTGTACATGCATCTTCTTTGGCATTTTCTAAATCTATGATGGGTGAATAATATATTTCATGTAACTTATCCCAAATTTATTTGGTTGATGAACATTTACCAACCTTTTCTCTTACCGAATTAGGTAATCCTTCCCAGATGAAATCCATTGCTATTTTTTTATTATTCTTCAATTTCTTCTTGGCTACAATGTTTTCCCTTTTTGAACTATCATATCCTGTAACAACTGATAGCCAAATATAATTCCCCATGTGCCTATAAAAATACTTTCTTCCTTATGCTCCACATATCATACTTTAAACCATTTTGACCATTAAACAGTGGTACTCCATTCTCAGAATAATCCATGATCTCCTTCCAGTGGTTAAATTGTTTCCTAAAGGAACCTGCTCTAATACAAATTGTTGGATTATTGAGAGGGGGGGGGGTGAATCAATAATAGAGAAATTTAATCCTTTTTCACCATAAAATGCAAGTATTATATCAATGTAGCATTATCACCCAATAGTTGCAGAGTAAATAAAAAATGAACAAATGAGCAATCATACAGATACACAATACACCAGTGTTTTACGTGGAAACCCAAAGTGGGAGAAAACCACATAATGTTTTTTATTATATGTCTTTAAGAATTAATTTCATTGGAAGCACCAACTTCCTTTGTTTTTAGGCGCAACTGGAAGGAGGGTCCAACCCCCTAGTTTCTCAGGATACAACCTAAAGGAAGCTCCAACTCCCCAATTCTATGGCTATAACCAGAAGGAGGATACAACCCCCTAAGTTCTTCGGCTACAATAGTAAGGTGGCTACAAACACTTGCCCTTTCCCCATCCAACCGCCCTGACGTAGAAGTAGAATGATGGAACCACTGTCACACTATCACTGTGAGATATATTGTTGTAAACCTGTACCAATCAATCTGCACCAAACACCCTGTACTAATAACCTAAAACATGCATCGACCATGCACCAACCTGTACCATGAACAAGTGCATAAACCATGCAAAAAACTTGTATGAATAACCTGTCACAACAACCTATCCAAACACCCTTCGAAAGTATCATCAAAAGAATTTATCCTCCATTGAATTTCGGCCTTCTTTACTTCACCTTCCCTTTGAAATTCAGTTTAGATATCATTTGGTTACTTTAGTCACATTTAGATATTAAATATGCTCAAGTGTGATTAAAATTAGAGAGCCTTTCCTCTTATTTATACTTTCATGTAGCTTCCTCAAGGGGTTACCTTTTAACCATCTTAACCCACTTTCCTTATTTTAGGGT
>JZKD02S1984511.1:291316-313256 GCA_000966675.3 Picea glauca
TGACTACTTTGACCTTTTGGGGCTTCTAGATGACTCATGAGGGTTCTCCAACTTCACATGGCCATAACTCTCTAACTGTGAGGAGTTATGTGACGTTCCACATACCACTGGAAATAGCATGACATGTACTATCCATATAGAATAGTCTTTCCTACAAATATATCAAAACTCATACCATTATCCATCAAACAAACTTGGGTCCATTACCCAAACTTGGGTTCTCCAACTTCTCACGGCCATAAATCTCTAACTGTGAGGAGTTATGTGACATTCCACATACCACCAGAAATGGAATGAAATGTACTATCCATCTAGAATAGAATTACCTTCAAATATATTAAAACTCATACCAGTATACATGAAACAACCTTGGGTCCATTACCTAAACCTTTGTGCTATCGGAAGTCGCTACTAGACTTTCTCCAATGGTTGACATCAATCACTAAGGGTTGACATCAATCTACAATATCACTCTCCAATTGTTGAAATCAATGACAACCAACAATCCATACCAACTGTCCATCATCCTAAGCCAATTTTCTGACAATAAGGACACAATGAATGTTGCAAGACAACATGTAATCAAATTTTGACTTATCTTAGGAATAATTTTGTGATACGTCCATCCTTTTTCACAATATTATTAAAATTTATAGTGTATTATCCAATCTTGAAATAACTTATGAGGCATGCTGTTGATTATTTCAGATGAATATTGGAGCAAGTGCATAACCTAAGCGTTCAACTAGCAAAAGAAAAAAGACATATGTACGTGGGCTTGGACCTAAAACTATTAAATCACAAAGAACACAGTGGGTGGAAGAGGATATGACAATGGATCCTCCAGACACAACAAATAATTGAACTGAAAAAGAGGTTGGTCAAGACTATTATATTGATGTATATATGTTCATACCCTTTATATATTTATAATTTGTTAAGCCATATTTGATTATATTTCTTTGAAATTGATACATTTATGAATTATCCAATTGTTGCGAAACATTAAATAATGGTTGTGTTTGTTGATAGGTAGAAGATGATGATGAATTCACGGCTACTAATACCCAAGATCCAACTGGGCTATTAAGATTTGGACGGGATGATCCAAACCATCCTTTAAACCATACCAAGGCGAAAAGAGCATATTTAAAGAGAATTCTACCACCTGATAAATTTGAACAACTGATGAGATTAGCATACACTGACGACATGCAACCTAGCCTTATTGATGACGATCATGATAGTGAAAATGCAGTGCATGAAGAAGGATTGAATGAAATTCTTACAAGTTTCTTTGGGGATGGAAAGAATGATGACAACAATGATCATATGGATGACAATAACAATGACAACATGGGTAATTACTGCCAACATAATGTTGATGATAACAACTTGAAAGAATCAATCAAGAAAGAAAAAAAGACACCCATATTCAAATATAGTGCAAGTAGAACCTCAAAACTATCATGCACATTAATATTATTAGAAATCAAGTCACTATTTGGTTGGTTAGACAAAGGATTCACCACCCTACTGAAGTGAGTTGAAATCTATTTATTACAATGAATTATCAATTGGTGTATGTAATTCATTTATGAATAGTCCTAATATATATTGACATACCAAAAATGTTCATCATAAGTCAAACATTCAATTGATCTAATCTTTGGAAATCTTACAGGGCACTAAAAACCAAAATATTTCCTGAAGAGAATGTGTTGCCATCAACTTGTAGAGACGCGCGTCAGTTGTTGGTTGAGTTTGGGGATTGAATATAAGAAAATTCATTCATGTATAAATTATTTCATTTTATATAGAGATGAATATCAAGACAAGGTAGAATTCCCTGTATGCAAAGAGAAGAGATATCGTACATATGTACAAGGTCCTACAGTTCCAAAGAAGGTTGTACATCACTTGCCAGTTATACCTAGACTTCAACGAATGTTTTGTTGCAATTCTCTTGCACAATTGATGGACTGACATGCAAATAATAGGAGTAAATATGGATTCATGAGAATTTTGGCCGACTCCAAAGCATTGAAACACATAGAGGAAAAATGGCCAAGAAACTTCAAAGATGAACCCCGTAGTATCAGGTTTGGTCTTACAATTGATGGAGTGTGCCCATTTTCTTTCATGAGCTCAAATTGTATTGTTTGGCTAGTGGGACTGATAGTATACAATATTCCCCCATGGATGAGTGTTAGAAAGGAGCACCTTATTCTGACTCTCATTGTTCCAGGAAAACATCAAGTTAAAAACATGGATGTTTATCTTGCGCCTTTTATTGATGAGATGAAACTTCTATGGAAAGGCATAAGAATGTATGAAATATCAAGTCCTCCATCAAATAGGTCCTTCATGTTGTATGGTGTGCTATGTTGGACTTTTCATGATTTCCCAGGACTTGGTGTTTGTTCCGGTAAGACAATTTTTTTTACGTATTTACACTAATAATTTTTTTTCATCCCAACTCTCATACTCAATTTTATACTATTATTTTTATGTTATTAACCTTACTTATTGAATTGCATGGCTTCAAACAAAGGGGATTTTTTCATTTCCAAGATGTGAAGAACAATTTCTAGGCCAATATTCTAAAGATCTACATAAATTTATTTATGCAAACAACAGGGTTTTTCTACCACCATATCATAGGTTTATAAATTTCCATAAGAATCAATTTGATGGAAAATTTGAAAATAAAGGCCCTCCCATGATTATGGGTCCAAATAATTGGCTAAATAAGTATGAAGATGCTTAATTGAAAGCTTGGCAGGATGTTTTTGATGGGGGTGATTCTATTGAAGAACTAGAACAAGTTGTAATTAGGATACCAGAAGGGATGAAAAGGAAATCCATATTTTATGATCTCCCTTACTGGAAGGATATATTAATATCTCACATGTTAGATCCTATGCACATCTTCAAAAATGTATCAGATTCAATATTTCTACATATATCAGGAAAAGAGAAGGTCACCTTGTCTTCGATGATATATATTTCTCTTTCATGTACCAAATTAGATAGAAAACATTTGTGGCCAAACCGGGAAAATGAATCATATGCAGAATCTCCATGGAATTTGAAAAACAAAGATCTAGACCAACTAAAATATTCCATACGTTCAATAAGGACACCTACTGGCTATGGGTCATCATTGGTTAAATCTTTTATAGTTGATGGACATATCACAGGATTTAAAACACATGATTTTCATAATTTTATGAAGGTATTATATATCATCATTTATATATTCTGATATTCTATTGTGTGAAAAAAATAACTAATGACCTTTCATAAATTTGTTTGACAACATATCATGCCATTGGCAATTAGGGGGGATTCATGTATTAACGTTGACTTGAGGAATTCCATAAGTGAATTGTCAACATTTGCAAGGTATGTGGATGGAATGTTCATGTGTGAGAGACATAGAGATATTGTATTTCATTTTAATTTTTTCCTAAAGGTTCATACTAATTTACTATTCTTATATTAGGTGGGTGACATCCAAGGAGATCCATGAATGTGAAGTGCCAAAATGGAAGAAGAAAATTGCAGAAATTGTATGTGTATTTGAGAAGGATATCCCTACTAGTTTCATGGACCTACAAGTCCATTTACTTATACACCTAGTCAATGACATGGAATTGGTGGGTGTCATATCAACGAGGTGGATATTTTTCTTTGAGAGATATATGAAAACTCTAAAAAGATATGCCTAACAAAAGGCACATCCAAAGGGTTGGATGGTTGAAGGGTATGTATTGAATGAAGCATTTTTCTTCCTATGTGAATTCCTTGGTAAGGATTTCAAAGATGGGACATGCTTCTAGGATGAAGAATGAACATCAAATATTATAGATGGAGAAAAACCAAAATCTAATGGTGTTCAAGTAGAAATTAGTAAGTAAACTCATTTTCATTGTGGTTTTTTTTATTGCAATCATTAATTTAATCTGTAATTTATTTGTCAAATTAACAAAATTGCCTTTGAAGTTTGAAATAAACTTGCTGACATGTAATAGGTGTAGACGGAAGTGCTATACTCGACAAGTTAATTATGTATCACATGGACTTTATGAACAAATGGATTGATTTGTATGATGAAAAAAGAGAAGAAGTGTTAGAAGCAAGGAAACAATTTAAGAGATCAAACCCAAGGAATACCCCATTTCCTATTGATCTACAAGGGGAATGGGGAAAAGATTGCACGTGAGAATGGGTTGTTGAACAAATTCAAAATCAAATAGAAGATGCAGGTATATATTCAAACATAACAGAAGATGAAATCAACATGTCTAGAAGATGTGAAAGAAAGGTATAGTTGGAATTTTAAAAAATGTTGTTTCCTTACAGTTTTGATACTATTAACTATTTTAATATTCATCATTTTATTTGTTTTAACCGAAATAAATGGTCTTTCACAGGAGAGGAAATATCCAACAATGTGGGAATATGGTCGACATTATCGTGTAGAATGTGTTGATGTAAAGAGACGATCCTTCGATTGTGGCATCATGGTTGACTTCAAGCAATCCAGTCAATCAAGCTCAAAAGATAAGAATATTATTGAAGAAAATCTACAGTATGTTGGGAAAATACAAGAAATTATTGAGTTGGATTATCGTTCTTTTAAGTGTTTTATTTTTAAGTGTAGATGGTATGAAGAATTTGAGAGGACACAAAGACATGATACCCATAGTGGATTGTTTTCTATAGATTCCTCAAGGTTCCCACTGGAGGATAAGGAGCCTTATGTTCTACCAATTCAGTGTGAGCATGCATTTCTTTAACTCAAACTACAATAAGCGGTAGTGATCAATAATGTATTAATACATTGTTTATTGTGAATATATACATGTGTTTATGAATCAATAAAATTGTTATAACATATGTCTAATATATGCATATTGTACTTGTTCATGTGCATGTATTTTTCTATGAAGATATTCTAGACCCGAAATGGTTGTTTGTCATACATTATGATCCAAGATTAAGGCATGTATTTGATGATGCATTAGTGGATACTGAGAAAAAAAAATGATGGAGAAAAAAATGAGAGAGATGGATTAGAGAACATCAAATAAATTAACATCCATGATGATGCTAAAGATGGTTATGTTCGGGAACAAGAAGACAACAATTCAGAGTTAGATGATGTTATGG
Organism: Picea glauca; assembly: GCA_000966675.3. Lineage (NCBI taxonomy): Eukaryota > Viridiplantae > Streptophyta > Pinopsida > Pinales > Pinaceae > Picea > Picea glauca. Next base: position 296,495 of record JZKD02S1984511.1, read on the forward strand.
AAGACAACAATATGGATGGTATACAAAATTATGATCCAAATACATCTGGTAACAATATGGATGATCTACAGTCAAATTTCAATGATGATGAAGATGATGTAGGTCAAGATGAGGATGATGATAATATTAACTACTTGAAAGATCATATGAACATTGAAAATGATACACTAGATGACATTGTTGCAGATAATGATGTTAATGACCAAGACTTATAGATTTCAGAATTATTTGTAATCCATGTTTAAAAAATGATGATTCTTATGTCCTAGTCTTTGAAATTGTTCAGTATTATTTGTGTCAATACAAATCACCTACTGCAATATCATTAAAGTGTTCAATATATGGTATGAATTGTTGGCAGAAAAAAAATAGGATTACTTGTATGCTTCTTCCATCCATTTTATATCAACATATGTTCATGAAGACAAAAAAGTTATATCAACATATGTTCATGAAGACACATAGGATTACTTCCTTCTGCTATGACAATTGATGTTGTTCTTAATGATCTATTCATGTCCTTAGATGTAGATCACACTGTAAGGATGTTGAGTGCATCCTCATCTCAACATCAATACCTGGCACCATATATCATATATCACGGACCATCGAGGCATGTGTCTCATCTAACCATGTCAAATTTTGACCTAAACCCTAACCCCTAAGACATTGACCCTTAAATCCTAGATAATCCCTAATCCCTAAACCCTTAAGTGTCCAAACTTAGTTAATCACTAATCCCTTACCAAAAAATCCCTAAATCCCCTAACCCCTAATTCATTGACCCTTAAAGCCTAGTTAAGCCATAATCCCTAAACCATTAATCCCTCGACCTTAGTTAATCACTAATCCCTTACCACTAAATCCCTAAATCCCCTAACCCCCAAGCCATCGACCCTTAAACACTTAAACACTAATCCATAATCCCATTAATCCATAAAACCATATGCCATAAGCACTTAAACATTAATCCCTTAGCCCATAATCCTAAGGCATTAACCATTAAACTACCTAACCCATAAGCGCCAAATCCCTTATCTCTTGACTCTTAATCCCTTAAAACCTAATCCATAATTCTCTTAATCCTTAATCCCTCTACCCAAAATCCCAAAATCCCATAATCCTCAAAGCCCCTATCCACTTAACCCCCAACACCTCAACTAATTAACTATGTAGGAACATCTGACGCTAAACCCCATTCACTGCTCACTGTGCGACATTAATGGATGATGTTGTCCCTTAACCAAGTTTGGAGGATCCTTGGTCATGTTTGACCTACTTTTGGGACTTCGACAGGCTGTCAAAGACAGAGCATAAGTCGGCATAGAGATCGTGGGATCTCGGCCCCATTTTAGGTATTTTTGGGTTTTGGGCCTATGTAACGGGAATAGGGATGTCGGCCCATGCATTTACCCATATTTAGGCCCATTTTGTAATGTATAAATAGATATCTAGGTGATGTAAGAAAAGGCCACATAGTGTGCTAAGTGATAGAGTTCGATCTATGTGATCGAAGGAGGGACAAGTATGTGATGTTAAGTGCAAGTGGTAATTGTCATTGATTTGCGCGTACTATGAGAGACTTGTAGAGCTAAGTGCAAGTGATTGTAAGAGATTGTGGAAGGCTTTGTGTTGTACTTCAGGGAAGGAGGATCTAGCAAGGTGCGTAGATCTCCTACCCTCTGCGGAGTAAGATAGCATGGCTCTGTGCATGTAGAATATTAACAGAAAGAAATAAAGAAGAAGAGTTGGTAGATGTAGCCCCAGGGTGGGGGTGAACCACGTATATCCTGCGTTGTGGTTGCTATGTGTTTTATGGTTGTTCTCTTGTATATGTGATTGAATTCTTAATGCACTGATGTATGCTTAGAAGGATATAATATGGTAGCTTAGTGCTGAATAATGTGAAGAAATGATAGATCTGATCTATGTTGGTATGCTTAGTGCTTGATTATATTGGATCTGCGTGAATACTACATTGATCTATTGTTAGGGTTTGACTGCGTTGTAAACTAAGGCTGAATATTAACGAGCTGTAACTGCTAAGTTCTTTATTAAGGTGTTGTAATCACATATATGTGTCCTAGCTAAGGTTGTCGACACTGCAGTCTTGCAACCACCCCTGCCTGTACCTCGGGTGAGACTTCATCTACTTCACAGGTGTTGTCGAAAGGGCCAGTAGTTAGGGTTTTTTTGGTGAGTTGTTGTAGCGTTTAACCCTGGGTCTGCCCCTGTGCCAACAAATGGTTCCATTGTCGGGACTTGAAACTGTGATTGCTGGGAACTGAAGGATAGAAAGAAATCTATGTGTGTAGATTTGTTTCTTTATTGCACAGTATTCTACTTGACATGTAAAGCTCCGGGATAAGAAGATAAGTCAGATCCAAAGAAAAGAGGTAAGATCTCGAAGCTTTGTGCTCTGATAAAGGTAAGAATAGTGAAAAGTATTAGATTTGGAAGCTTTGTGCTCTGCTGAAAGTAAGATTAGTGGAAATTTTTGTTTCAAGAGTATGAATCTAGGTGTGTTTGATAAATTTTATTCTATTCTGAAAACTAGGTCACAACTAGAAGAGAGAAGGTTTTATATGAGTAGATCTAATAGAAATAATGAAAGATGTGTTATTCCTATGCATAGAAAGAATGTTTGGACTAACAAATGGATGGAGGATCCTAGAAATAATTTTTTGCAAGTTAGCTACTATGATCCTAGTGCGCAATATAGGAAAGGTTGGGGATCATTTAAGAAAAAAAGCATTAACCCTTTTTTACAGTTGTGGAAGACTAGGACATCTTGCTAAGGAATGCCCTGGAAGAAGACCTAGTTGTCTTTGTTGTAAAGATATGGACCATGAAGTTTTAGATTTCCTTAGAAAGATTGCTAAGCTTGACAGAATGAATATGAGACAAGAATAACTTGAGGAAGGTCACTAAATTGAGACCATGGCAGAACCCCAGACAAAATCAGAGACTGTACTACTACAAATGAAAGAAACCCTGAATAATCACAGAGATATCAACTTATCAAAGATCTTCAAAGAAAAAGAATGCATAGAAGCAAGAATAGGACACTTCGACATAGAATGTGTTATGGATGAGGAAACACAGGTAAATATCATAACATAAATAACTTGGGAAGCTTTATGAAAGCCTGATATGACTCCTTCATTGGGAGGAATAGGAATATTAAGGGGAAATATGATAACCCTATGTGGAAGACTCACACAAGTATCTATGAGTGCTCATGGAGCTTCGACAGAGGAATATTTTGAGGTTGTTATATTCATTGAGAAAAATGCTCCATTTACTATGTTATTAGGAAAAACCTGGATCGAGAAAGATCAGACCAGAAGAAAAGAAGAGGAGGCCCTAGAACATAAAAAGAAGGAATTAAAAGATTTCATGACTAGGAGGATAGCACACTTGATTGCAGAATAGAAGAATAGATCAAAGCTACTTAGAACCAGGAACTCAGACCACAAAGTTGAAATAACACAAGAAGATTCACACACTAGTAGAGCACCTACCCCAGATGGAGAAGCAATATTACTCTCTAATCCTATGAAAGAATATCAGCAACGCAAAGCTGCTATGCCAAAAGAAAACAAGAATCAAAATGGAAAGAGGAATACCAAGACAAATATCACCAGGAAGAGGGCTAGAAAACTTAGCAAGAAGAGAGAAAAGGTCAAAAAGTTACAGAAGGGCCCAGATGGAACTTTGCGGAAGGAAGATTTGCAAAATTGGAACTTCATCGGGATATCATAATAGCGCCCCATGGAACTTCACCATGGAGAAGTGATATGACCATTGGAAGCATTATAACCATTGGAATGACGTTCCAGAATGGTTAGAACAATAGTTATGATAAAAAATCTTTCTATCAGACCATTGGGACTGCGCCGCAACGAACATAACTTCATTAATGGAAAGCTTCTTATCCGTTGGAAATATTTGTTACATCATGTCTACTTAGTCCGTCGACTGTTGCACCGAGAACACTTTTGTGAATTGTATCAGAGATAACAAGAGAACCCATTGCTACTGCGTTGTGATTAGTAAGATTGACACTGATTCTATTTCTTTGAGCACTCATCCATCCACTCAAGTTTTCGATCGAGAGCGTGCATGTTGAACAAGCTCAGCGCTGTGGATAAGTCATTCGAGGAAGTTTTAATTGATATGATGGCCAAGAGAGTGATGTCCATAGTAATTCAAGCTTCATCGAAACGGGGAGTGCAATCCTCTCCATCGATTGCTCGTGGATCCGGACCATCCCAACTAACAATAGATAAGAGAACCAAGCACAGAGATGATCTAGCAAATGAAAATTTAATCTCGACCATCTTACCAGACTACATCCCACCTCTAGCCGGCATGGTGAGTCATGATAGTGTTCCAAGGGACTTTGATTACACCATGGTTATTGCATACCTCCCGAAGGGGATATGTGCAGTCAGAATGAAACAAGATAAGATCGCGACGTTTAAGTTCAATGACTTCAACCTAGGTGACCGCAAGAATTATATCATGCTTTCTCCTTACAAGTATCTGACCAGGACGAAGTGGAAGAACTCGAAAATAATCCCCCAGCCATGTACTATGAACCTTGTACAGTCCACCCTCTTGAATGTGATGAAGATCCAACACTTTGGAAGGCACCAGGAGGTTAACGCCTGTGTTAAGCTCCTGCTCTCATGTTACCATGGAGGCTAACTATGGCTATATAGACACATTATAGTCGATCCGACACTGATCCGTAGGATCACCAGATTGAGCATGCAAGGACCTTACCCACAAGACTTCTACCCAAGGAAGGCTTTCGATCGTGCCCTGGAACAAAGAATTAAGGACACTTAAGCAATGTAAAAAAGGGAACGCAAGGCTACAAGGTAGCTTCCATCCAGAATGGCGCAGTGCGCTTGGCCTGCCAGGTGATCACAGGGAAGCTAGTGAGGAAGAACCGACCTACTCAAGTCACAGGATTCATTGTTGACCTAGACGGGAAATGTGTGTAAGGACTCCAGATGAACTGGGTGAAGTACTTGGTCAACCAGCTAGAATTAGACTGTCGCGAAGCTCAGGATCAGGGCTATGAGTTCCACTTTAGCTGGCTCTTGATCCTCATCGCATTTACCACTTGAGAAATGCCAGAAGGTGTGACCTTCCTGGACATTGAGCCGTTCGAGCGACTCACTGTGAATTTCACCACACTTTGGTACTCGAGCGATATGGGAAAACAGTGGTAGTCGAACGCGATCTTTCATACTTATTATCTCCAACTGAAGAGGGCTATAGAAGCTACCCCTTGCATGATGTTGAACACCCTGCATCGGTTCCGACCCCTCATGAAGTTATGCATAGATTGAAACTTCATTTATATCACCATGCGTGCAGATGAGGATAAAGACGAGCTTCAATCGTACTACAAGCTCACAAAGGAGAACCTTAAAGATATCACCAAGGACTAGTCAATAGAACTCCTCATCCCCACAGACCCTGCAGAAATGTTAGAACCTAAACTAATTGGCAGCCCTGAGACCACTCATGAAGCAAAGGATCGTCCTGGACCCATCAGAAGGAAGAATACAGAAGAGGTCCAAAACTTGAGTAGCGCATCAGAAGGAACTTCTTCAGTATCATCTAGACGAGGGGGTGATGATGAAGTAGAAGAGACAAATGGAAAAGAGGACCATCAGAAGCAAGGCGAAGTAATACCGCCTAGGGACTCTGCTAATGAGGTTGATCCCTTGAAGAAAAGGAAGGTTTCTCCCATGAAACCCACTTCCTGAAAGAAATCTAGAGCCACCTTGACTAAAATGCAGACCGTGTTCACTGTGGATGACTTCGACTTTATCATCACAGCTGTAGAAGATGCCTCATAGGACATCTTGCAGAAACATGAAGCCAAGAAGGAGGAGATGTATGATAGAATTGAGGTTGAACTCAGAGGGGTACAACATGCCCTTCAATCTAGCTGCGCAGTATCCACTACGCCCCCACCAATAGAAGCACTTGAGTTGGGAGATGAGCCTGCCCAACTCCGCAAACTAGCTGATGCGATCGAAGGTCTCCTTCATCGTGAATTGAACATGCCACAGAGGCCCTAAAGCAAGTATAAAACATAGTCATAGAGAAATTTCGAGTTGCACATCAAGAGAAGGCTACCCTCCAAGCTAAGTTTGAAGAAGAGAAAGCACAAATCCAACAAGAGAAAGAGAAGTTGCTCGCAGAGAAGGTGGGAGTAAAAGAAGTAGTCAGTAGAGCACTTTTCTCTGTGACAGGCTTAGAGAAAAAGGAGGAAGAATTGGTGGAACATCAAGTAGAGCAGCTCACGGAAGTTAACCAACAGCTTCAACAGAGAATTGCAGACCTCAAGCTACGAACAATGCCAAGTACCCTGAAGGACGTGCGAGATCAAAGAGAAGCCACTTCCCAGAGCACAGTTGAGAGGATCAGAGCATTTGCTTTGGAATGAAAAAAGATAAGTGCTCGCAGAGCACAGAATTATGAGTGACTCACTGAAGATATTGAGCTGAAGGTACTAGAGTCACAGCTCTAGGAGGAAAAGAAGCAAGAAACAAAAGTACAGGCGTAGTTGAATCTCCTGTCAATAGTTGAAAGGATGTAGTGATCCCAAGAAAAGAGCACTGCTCAACAGCAGGTCCACACCATTCAGAGAAAAGTCATGGAAGTGACTCAAAGGCTCCAACCAGTCTAGGAAGAAGCTTTTCACCTATTTGAAGAGATTGAAGGCCGAGGGGCATAGTTGGAACAAATAGTCGTTGTCGTCGAACAACGTTTAGAGGGAACTTTCAATGAAGCATTCATCCAAGAGTTCATCGAGTAGGAGGCCCTGGTGCAACAACAAGTTGAAGAAGCTCAAGCCAGGATCGAGGCTTTTGAAGCATAGCTACCCAGACCAGAGTGACTCGGGACGAGTCACAAGTGAGTGTTGGGGGATGTTGGCCCTTAACCAAGTTTGGAGGATCCTTGGTCATCTTTGGATTACTTTTGGGACTTAAACAGGTTGTCGAAGACAAAGCACAATTCGAAGTAGAGATAATGGGATCTCGGCCCCTTTTTAGGGATTTTTAGGTTTTGGGCTTATGTAACGGGAATAGGGATGTCAGCCCATGGGTTTACCCATGTTTAGGCCCATTTTGTAATGTATAAATAGATATCTAGGTGAAATAAGAAGAGGCCACAGAGTGTGTTAAGTGCTAGAGTTCGATCTATGTGATCGAAGGAGGGACAAGTATGTGATGCTAAGTGCAAGTGGTAATTGTCATTTCTTTGTGCGTACTGTGAGAGACTTGTAGAGCTAAGTGCAGGTGATTGTAAGAGACTGTGGAAGGCTTTGTGTTGTAATTCAGGGAAGGAGGATCTAGCGAGGTGTGCATATCTCCTGTCCTCTGTGGAGTAATATATCATGGCTTTGTGCATCTATAATATTGACAGAAATAAATAAATAATAAGAGTTGGTGGATGTAGCCCCAGGGTGGGGGTGAACCACGTATATCCTGCATTGTGGTTGCTATGTGTTTTATGGTTGTTCTCTTGTCTATGTGATTGAATGCTTAGTGCATTGATGTATTCTTAGAGGGATCTAATATGGTATCTTAGTGATGAATAATGTGAATAAATGCTAGATCTGATCTATGTTGGTATGCTTAGTGCTTGATTATATTGGATATGTGTGAATACTATGCTGAACTATTGTTAGGGTTTAAATGTGATGTAAACTAAGGCTGAATATTAATGAGATGTAACTACTAAGTGCTTTGTTTAGGTGTTGTAATCACGGATCTATGTCCCGCTAAGGTTGCAGACACTGGAGTCCTGCAACCACCATTGCCTCTACCTCAGGTGAGACTTCATCTGCTTCACAGGTGTTGCTGAAAGGGCCGATAGTTAGGGTTTTGTTTGTGCACTGTTGTAGCGTTGAACCCTGGGTCTGCCCCTGTGCCAACAAATGACATTGGTGATGTGTTTGGAATACGTTAATACATGACATTTTAAGAGAGTTTCAACAAGCATTCCATAGATGTGAATGACAAACGATGATAATGAGAATGCATGATGAATGTTGATGCAAACGTGGTCGATATCAAATATTATGTGGGGACATCAGGTATCCTTGAGTCTTGAAACCCTCACATACCGTTAAGTCATGTGTCTATTCTAACCATGTCAAATTTCAATGCATGCAGTAACAGTTTGAAGAAATTTCAACGTTGGTCCCATTCTCTTCTCACCGTGTGAAATCAATGGATGGCATTGGTGATTGGCATGTTGGAAGAGGTTCCACGAAATTTCAAGAGAGTTCTGACAAAGCCCTAACTCCCCTAACCCTTGATCCATTGGCCCTTAAATCCTAGTTAAGCCCTAATCCCTAATTAACCCTTAATCCATAAACCTTATTTAATCAATAATCCCTTAACAAAAAATCCATAAATCCCCTAACCCCTAATCCATCGACCCTTAAACACTTCTCACTAATCCCTAATCCCTTAATCCATAAACCCATATGCACTAAGCACTTAAACATTAATCCCCTAGCCCATAATCCCTAATCCATTAACCATTAAACTACCTAACCTGTAAGTGCCAAAGCCCTTATCTCTTGACCCTTAATACCTTAAACCCTAACCCCTAATCTATTAACCCTTAATGCTTGTACCCCAAATCTTCAAATCCCCTATCCACTTAACCCCCAACACCTCAACTAATTAACTATTTAGGTTAATTTGGATACATCCGACACTACTTCTAGTGCAATTTGTGGAGCTAACTTGGGTGCTAAATCAGGTGCTAAACAGGGCGCAATTTCTAGTGCTAAATGGGGCACTATTTATGGCGCTAACTGGGGCGCAATTTCCTATGCTATTAGTTCCTAATTTAGAACCTAAATTTTTTTTTCAGCACAAAAAAATTCCATGAATAGTTCCATCCCGATAAATAACGCCGACTTGCTCAAAACATTGAAGAAAAATACACTAAAACCATGTTTGGAAGCAAAAATGGGAGAAAAATTCTTTAGCAAATTATTATCTTCACCTTTCTCTCTTACTGGCCTAGGTGATTCATAAATGGTTGTGAGAGTGAAATACCTCCTTTATTACTCCTTCAAACACATCAAGCTTGGTAATTCATGCTACTAAGCCACAACTTTCAAAATAAAATAGTTAATCTAAATACTCCCTCAAGGAAAAAAAATTATAGTTTAGATCAGGATCATGGTGTTAGGAATCCATACAATAGTCCATGGTTGTTTCTCATTGAAACACATCATTTCTCCAAGGGAACTCAAAATCCTTTATAGCAAATGCATTTTCCAACACAAGGGATGCACTTTTGTTTGAGTGTCAATTCTTAGGTTGGGATCGTTAGTTTGATGAAGTATCCAAACTCTTTCAAGATAATTTTCTCCTCTTAACTTATCAAAGAAAGTAATACCTTAGTATATTAAGAGGTATCCTAGTGACTAAATCATAGGTTTTCCACCATGTGGTTTTCATGGGATTACAAGAGCACCTGAGATAGATAGTTCCCCCCGCCCCCCCTTGGATTTCATCACCTTAGGCATTCCATTATAACTATCTCTATCGTAGCTTAAATTTCCTTAATATATTTCATAAATTCTTCTATATGAGATATTTGGAAGGCTTAGTGACATAGTCTTAATTTATTGAAGTTCCTTAGCAGCTCCTAGGAGTGTGTGTTTTCTCCATCAGGAAAACTTGTCACCATAATCACAATTGTTCACCATCGAAAACACACTTAAAACTAATTTTTTTCCACTAGCACATATGTTCACTTTGGATATGTCACTTTTGTGACCCATTTTTATCGCACATACTTTCATCACCTAGACTCATAGATTTGAACTCCATCCACCTCACTACTTAGGTGCATCCTTGTTAAACACATAACAAACTCTTTGACAACTATGGATAGAACAAGGGGACACATTGTTCGCCAAATCATTCCATTCATCACCAATTGAACCTTCCAAACTTATCATGTCTCATTAATGATCTTATCCATTGTGATTGTACTTGTCTGATTTCCCTTTAGAGATGCCACTTTTGTGACCCATTTTTATCGCACATTGCTTTCATCACTCATCAATTGATTTCACCTAGACCGATAGATTTGAAATCCATCTACCTCACCACTTAGGTTCATCCTTTTTAAACACATCACAAACTCTTTGACAACTCTGGATAGAACACAGGGACCCAATGTTCACCAAATCATGTCATTCATGGGCAATTGAACGTTCTAGATTTATCATGTCTCATTAATGATCGTATCCATTGTGATAGTACTTTCCTGATATAGGGTGGATCAATCCAACCACATGATGATATTTTTTCCTTGGTGTTCCTTCAATAGCATTACATAATATTTTTTTTGTCTTTGAGTTTTCCAATGGACCCTCATAAGGATTTTCACCAAATGGTATAATGAATAACTGTAAGTTACTCATACCACTTTTGATTCCATTTCCATATCCTTATTGTCCTTTTTCCAATTACCAATTTTCCATGATATCAACATTGAGTTCCTTACTACATGTTGCAAAACCTCTGCCACCCACATTAAGGAACATATTCATGAGTGGCACCAACATCACAACCTTCGTAGGATTGACCTTAAAGACCCCATCCTCTTGTATTGGTTTATGAAATCACACCTTACAACCATAGCCAAAGATATGGCCTCCACCATGGACCAAACTAAAATAAGATTTAATATTAATCCCATTAATTTGAGCTTAGTTGTAATGTACCCACTAACCCCTATACATTATTTAGGCTAAGAGGTACCTCAAAAACACCATAAAATTTTCTCTCTAATACCATAATCATTTTCTTTGTCTTACTGTAGAATTCAATATCAAAAGCAATGTTGCAACAACATTATTATTAAATTCAATCTTAAAACATGAATGTAGTCCTACAATGATTTCATCCATAATTATGAAAATTAAATCAATACACACAAAACTAAACAAACTAGAAAACAATAAATTGTAGAACATAAATACAAAACATGGAAATTCATGACATAATATGATTACTTATCTTTCTATAAATCCTCCAAGATGTTGCAAATGTATTATGTTCCTCCTAGATTTAGGCTCTCTGTCACACTTAAAATAATTACCCTGGAGTTGAGGTTATTAATCCAAAAGGGTGAATCTCTAAAGTCGAAATCTAAATCTCCTTACCCATCCCACAACCCATAAAAATCTCATAGGAAAGATACCCCTCTATAATTACCCCAATATACTAGCACTCTTCCCCCTCATCTTGCACAACACCAAGAATAGGATCCCCTTTTCTCTACGAAAAAATCCCTTAGGCTATCCCAATTCCCTTCCAATTCTCTAGCACACGATGACCATGGAATCTCTTTGTTGGGACTCCAAGGATTCTAAGTTGTAGGATAGGTTTTCCTCTTATGATAGCACAACAATAATTACCAGAAGTGCATTGGGTAATATAATAAACATGCATGAAGGTACACTACAAGTACCATATTACTACCACAACCTTTACCATCATTCATACGATCACAATAGTAATCATAATAATCCCAGCATGCCAAATTCAAAACTTTGTATTTGCATGCCAAACACTCACCATGTGGTCTTCATGAGAAGACCGCATTTCACCCCTAATCCCAAGGTTAGGATAACTTTAATCAAGGTTAATACCCAATGATTAATATTCAAAGGTTTAATGACTTAGTATATTTCACTAGAGAAGGTTTTATAATCAGGGGTGTAAATACTTAGGATAAATAATTCACTAAGCTCCTCTCCCCCATATCCCCTCTGCTTTTCACTTCCCTCTTTTGTGGAATTATAATCCCCTATCTCTTTTTAGTCCTTTGTTTGCAGAAGTTATGGACTTCATATTATAATCAAATGTACAATATAGTTCACATATGATCTTTTCTTACAACCATATATTCATTACATTTACATTCATATTTTGGGGTCAACAATGGGGGCATTACATTATCCACCCCACTTAAATTATGAACCATCCTTTGTGCATATCATCACTATACATAATAACAAAAATTTACTTCAAAATTTCAAAATAGATGTGGCTATGCCTCCCACATTGAATCCTCCAGCTCCCATGTTGCATCATCAAGATTGCAGTGGGTCCATTGGACATTTAACTTCCCTGTTTCTTTGTTCTAGAGAAACTTGACCTTCTTGTCCAAGATGCATATTAGTTGTACCTACATATTTCCTTCTAGTTCCACCTAAATCAAAACCAAATAAATAACATGGTTAGGTTCAGGAACATACTTTTTTAATATTTATACATGAAACACATTATGATCTTTTACGCTAGCAAAAAATATAAGTTCATATACAACAAGCCCTATCCTAGCTAATATCTCCTAAGTTCCACAATATCTAGTTTCCAACTTAGGACAACTTCCCAAGTTCATTGAGTTCTTTGGTCTATATTTCAAGTATACATGCTCCCCAACCATAAAATCTCTTGATATTCTTCCTTTTTATACATAACTCATTTTCTTGTATTGTGTTTTCTTGAAATTTTGCTTGATCTTAACCATTTTCTCTTCCATTTTTTTGGGAAACTCTAGCCCAAGTACTACTCTATTTATTGGATTGTCCCAACTAACTAGAGCATTTCACTTTCTACCACACAGAGCTTCAAATGGATTCATCTTCAAAGAGCATGATATCCATTATTATATGGAAATTCCATTAAATTGAACGAATCCTCCCACTTGGATGGCTTATCCATCACATACATTCTTAACATATCCTCAATCACTTGATTAACTCTCTCTGTCTACCCATATGTCTGTGGATAATATGGTGTACTTAAGTTTAGACTTGTTCCAAATCCTTTCAACAATGTTTTCCAAAAGTTTGAAGAAAATTTTGGATCTCTATCTGAAACAATTGCCTTAGGTATCACATGAAACCTAACAATCTATTTCATGTAAATTTATGTTATATTAGCTACCTTATGATTGGAATTAATTGAAATAAAGTGAGAAAATTTTGTCAAATTTTCCACCACTACCATGATTGATTCATGTTGCTTTGTTGTCTTGGGAAATTTAGTGATAAACTCAATGGTCACCACTTCCCATTTCCACTCTGGCATTGGAAATGGTTGTAGAAATATTGTTGGATGATTGTGCTCAACCTTTACTCCCTGACATTCCATACATATAGCTATATAGTCAACAATGTCATTCTTCATTCCCAACCAAAAATATTGATTTATTACTATTTCTATTGTATTTTGGTATCCAAGATGTCCAACATATGAAACACTATGCATCTAATTCATTACAAGTTTCCTTACTTCATCAGAATTAGGAAACAAACTCTATTTCTATGTATAATAATTCCATCATCTTCCAACTTATAGCCGTCATATTTCCATTGTACATTTTCCCATTTTAATCCTTCTTTGACCTAAATTTGGTGCTCATCTCGAATAACAACCTGGAAAATTTTGTTCCTCAAATCTAATTTACATATGCTAATGTTTGTAACATGCAATGCATGTCTCCTTCTACTAAGTTCATTACAAACCTTGTTCTCTTTACCTTTAATATGTTTGATATCAAATTCAAATTCACAAAGAAATTCAAACCATCTTTCCTACCCAATGTCATTCATAGTTTTTTGTTCAAATAAATACTTCATGCCACTATGGTTTTTTCTCCACTCATTTTTTCTTCCCATCATATAGGGTCTCCACATATTTCAATGCATGCACACTAGCAACAAGATCTAAATCATGTGTGACAAAATTCTTCTCATGCTTCTTAATATTTATGAAATCATAAAAAATCACATGTCCATTCTAAGTAATAATTCCATCAATTCCCTCCTTGCAAGCATCTGTAAATCCCACAAAATATTCATTTGGATCAACAATATTGAGAATGGGTGCATTAGTGATTGACTCCTTTATCTGTTGGAAACTTTTCTCACACTGTAATGTCGATTCCAATTTGACTCCCTTATTTCTTAATGATGTAATTGGATGTGCAATTTTGGAGAATCCTTCTATGAACCTTTTGCAGTATCCAGTAAGTCCTATGAATGACCTCACTTTTGAAAAATTCCCAGGGGTATGCCATCCCATTATTATTTCAATTTTCTCTATATTTGTTGCTACTCCTTCCTCAAAAATAATATGCCCCAAATAATGAATCTTCCTCTAATAAAAGGAACATTTCTTAACTTATCATAAATTTGATGTTCTCTTATCACTTGTAGTACTAACCTCAAGTTATCTTCATGCCCTTCCTCTGATTTTGAGTAAATAAGAATCTCATCAAGGAACACATTGAAAAACTTATCTAGATACTACTTGAAAATACCATTCATGAAGAACATGAAATATTTGGTGCATTGTTTCAAACCAAATGGCACCACTATGAACTCATAGTGTCCATATGTAGCTCTAAAATTTGTCCTACTAATATATTCATCCTTTATCCTTACTTGAAGGTATCCCTACCTCAATTATATCTTTGAAAATATCTTTTCTTCTCTTAGTTGGTCAAACAGGTTACCAATTTTGGGTACAGGATATTTATTCCTCACAAAGAATTTGTTCAACTACTTAAAATCAATGCACAGTCTTTAAGTTCCATATGTATTCTCCACAAAGAGCATCGATTATCCCCAAGAAGACACACTTAGGAATATGCACCCTTCAACAATTATTTTGACTGCATCTATAACTCCTTCCATTCTAATGTACTCATTCTATAGAGTCTTATAGACTAGGGAAGATATTGGTATCAAATAAATAGAGAAATGAATATCTCTTTTAGGTGGCAACCTATGTACCTCTTTAAACACATCTTTAAACTCTTTTAGTAAAGGAAATTCCTCAAGAATTGGTCCTTCACCCTTTGATGGCTCTTCCACATGATCTGCATACAATTGACACCCTTTTCTAAAATATCTCTTCAATTGCAAAGATGGAATTCCTTTCATTGTACTCTACTTTCCTTATTCATCAAGACATGTAAAATTCTTGTTATTCCAAGATAGAACATACTCATGAATGTGAATATAACCAATCCATTCCAATGAGGACATCATATGAGCCAAGTGGGATTATGGTCATCTCTGCAAAAGTATTGACTCCATTGATATCTAAAGGACAACCCTTTACTAACTCACTAATATTCCTTTTAGTCCCAGTAGCCAACTAAACCAACCATGAATTATCATTCTTACTTCTCTTCAGATGAAATATTTCAACCAAATTAGGATAAACGTAACTATGGATTTCTCCCAAACCAATTAAAATTGCAATAGGTTGATTGGAAATATTACCTTCAACCTTGGTCATATTTGACTGAAGATATGCTTATTAATTGTCCAAGACTGCATAAATTCTTGGAATGTTCCTATACACACATTTCAATTTTGTTTCTTCTTGAATTTGTTCACAGTCCTCATTCTATATTCCCTATGAGGAAAACCTCTATATAAATGGTCTCCTTCACATCCCTAACATTTGATCGATTGTCTTGTCCATTTTTCCAAACTGCTATCTTGGATCCACTCTAAGATGGCCAACATTGTTGATATGTGTTAGAATTATTTATTAAGAAAGGAGCCTTAAATTATTTCTTCCTTTGATCTTGTTTTTCCTTCTTATCCCTCTAAGACTTTTGAAAATCTACTCTACCTTTGTTTTGATCATACAACTATTTGTCCTTCCTAATTAATTCTTAAGAGTCTTAGGCTCATCAAAATGAAATTTATCTCTATAGAATGCATAAAACCCACTTAGTAACTTTTGTATCTTTACCTTATCATATTTACTATACCCAACATACCTTAACAAATCTAAAAATATTTTCTCATATTCTTCCATGGTCATATTCCCCAACTTAAGTTCAAATAAATCCTCCATATTTTGGTCACATTAATGCACAATAAGGCACTTCTATTGGAAATAATTCTTGAACTATCTCCAAGAAATCCTCTTCTCATTAATGTTCTTAACTTACATTAACTAATCCTACCACATGGAATATTTTCCTTGTAGATTGTATATATAAATTCTTGCTTCTATATCGGATGAGTAGTTATGCAATTGGAAATACTTCCTCATTCCTAATAACCAGGATCCAACATATTATCCATTCCCATTTTCACCATCAAAGGTAGGTGGATTAATATTCCTAATATATCTTTGCAACTCTTCTTGTACATGTCTTCTTTTATGATATCTGACTAGAGACACTTATGGACTATTCTTTGATTCCTCATATGTACAAGGATTCTTGGTTGAATGTATTGGTGGGTAGTGATGCCTCCATGTTTTGGTAGCACTTCTTGAGTTCTTGTATATTTTATGATTGTATCTCTTTGTATGAGTTATTCCTTCTTCTCCATGTTTTGAACCTGATCCATTCTTCATTGGCCTCTGTGGTTGATTTAGACTCAGTAGCAGCTAAGTGTTTAGTTGATTTTTCTTCTCTTGGACTTTTAACAACCTCTCATTATTAGCTCTACAAATCTACATCTCCATTTTCAAACTCCTCATGCTTTCTACCAACTTTAATGGATCCATTATTTCTTTATGCCCATTTTATTCTATATCCTCATTTCTATTAAAATTTGGGGAGAGAAATATTAAATGCAACACAAAATATATGCACATAGAAATACAAGCACATAAGCTAATGTTTACATTGTAAACCCTTTACC
>JZKD02S1984511.1:335066-357472 GCA_000966675.3 Picea glauca
AATGAATAAATGTTGAATGCTAATTGATGAGTTTTTGTGCAAGAGGGCAGTTTTGGGAAAAAGATCCCCACACTCATTCACCCCCCCTCTAAGTGTGGTAGGTGTGTCCAACAACCTTCAAATAAAGTAAGTAACTTAAGAAACAATTTGGGATATTGCTTAAAGTTGTTGAATGATAAGGAATCCTTACAAATATTGCAAAATTTGTTATAAAAGTGCCATCATGGGGAAACAGGGGTAAAGAAAGTGAATCGGGTTTGAAAGAAGAGAAGAAAAAATAGAGAATTCAAATTGAATGAAAAGATAGGAGATTTCAATATGGGGGATATCATACTAGACTTAGGATCTGATGTCAATGTTCTGCCAAAGAAAACCTGGGAGGCTATGGGAGAACCTCAATTGGGGTACTCACCTATTCAGTTAAAGTTAGTTAATCAACACAGAGTAATTCCAATTATAATATTGAAAGTAATTCCAATAGATCTATATGGTGTGCGCACCATGGACGATTTTGAAGTCATTGACATAGTAGATAATACTTTGCCATATCCAACTTTGTTGCGCCTAGATTGGGATTTTGATAACCGGGATATTATCAATTTAAAGACAAGGAAGATGATCTTTGAATCTGGAGAATACAGATTTATTGTGCCATTGGATCCCTCAGAAGGAGGAAGGTATGTGGATCCTGGGACAGATAATATTCTTATAGAATATGTGAATCAGCTATACAAAACTACCGCACACGAAGAAGATTATATCAACCCAACTGGAGATGAAATGCTCAGTTGGAAGAGTATTATTTCTTGTGCTTCAGACTTTGACACATGACTGGAAAATTGGAAACAATTACTACATGAATTATCCACCAGAAGATGTGCCAAAATGACGCATGTGTTGAGATGGATTGGTTCAGAGGTAAGAGGGCCTCGTACTTTTTATGGTATGAATGACTTAGAAGAATTTTTGGTGAAGTTTGAATTAGAAATAGTAGAAATTTAGAGATTAACAATATTATATATTGCTTTGAAAGATACACCTTCCCATTGGTGGGGTACACACAAGGAGAAGATCAACAACTAGTTTCAGTGAAAGAGGTTACTATGCATCAGATTCGGTGCAGAACGAGAGCATAAATATTAGGAGAAATATGATGGAATTGGACAACCTAAATAATATGTTGATAGGTGCATGGGTCAATGGATATTAGTACCACCAAAATAATGGCCACATAATTTTATTCACGCACTAGAAGGCATTCCAAAGAACTTGTATACATAACAGGAACAACGCAAAGAAACTACAAACTGGGAAGAGACACAACAATTTTTTGTAATAACATTTTACTTAGAGAATGAAAGTCCAAAGATAGATGCAAAGTTGAAGGTGGTAAGAGACAAAATATTTGAAGAACCAGAATTTTAAATAATTCCAACATATCATAAGAAGAATAGACAGACAGTGAAACAATTACTACATTGTTATCATGTCGCAGAAGAAGAAGTTCCTGCAGAGGATAACTCGCTCAATATACAGATCTTAGAAGTTGAAGGAGAAAGGGAAATAGAAGGTCCAAATCTTGATTTAGAATATTATGTTGCACCATTAAATATCAATAAGGTAAACATTGGAACTACAAAAAACCCAAAGATTTCTAGCATCGAAGATTATTGGGATAATCAAACAGTAGAAAGAATCACAAAATTACTGAGCGAGTACAGTGACTTATTCCCAACAAAATTTTTAGAAATGAAAGGATTAACAAGAGAATTAGGAGACATAAATATCCCTTTGAAGCCAGAAGCCAGACCTATCAGACAGAAACCTTACATATTTAATTCAATATTTAAAGACAAAATGAAGGAAGAAATTGACAAAATTCTAGAAGTTGGTGTCATAGAACTTGTGGAAGAATCAGAATGGATTAGTCCTATGGTAGTGTAGGATAATAAGCAAGGAGGGATTAAGATTTGTCTAGATTTGAGAAAATTGAATGATGATTTCCTACATGATTCTTTTCCTACCCCATTTATAGATGAAGTTTTGGACAATGTAGGAGGTCAAGAAGCTTATTCTTTTACAGATGGATTTTCAAGATATCATTAGATAAGTATTGCACCAGAAGATAGACACAAGACAACATTTGTGACAAAATGGGGATCTTTTTAGTATACAGTCATGCCATTTGGGCTAAAGAATGCACCATCCATTTTTTCAAGAGTAGTAGTAACATCTTTTAAGGACTTTATTCATAAGTTTTTGGAGGTTTACTTGGATGATTGGACAATGCTTATTTTACTGAAGGATCATGTTGAAGTATTAATATTAATGTTAGACAAATGCATAAAATGTCAGATATCATTAAATATTAATAAATGTATTTTCAGTGTACATTTTGGTATTTTTCTAGGGCATGTGGTGTGTAAACAAGGTCTATTGGTTGATCCTACTAAAATTGTTGTTATATTTAACTTACCACCACCAAAGTCAGTGCGCCAGTTGAAGAGTACATTGGGCCATACAAGATATTAAAAGAAGTTCATAAGAGGATATGCACAAATTATTGTGCCAGTGGAGAAGTTGTTGAAGAAAGAAACTAAGTATCATTGGAATGATGAATGCCAACAAAGTTTGGATATTTTGAAGGAGAATATTGTTCCTGCGTCGATTTTAGTGTTTCCAGATTGAGAAAAATAATTTCATGTGCATGTGGATGCATATACAATAACATTAGGAGAAATATTGACACAACCAGGAGAAGGTGATATAGATCACCCTGATGCATTTGCAAGAAGGAATTTATTAGATTCAGAACAAAACTATAACACTACATAAAGAGAAGGATTAGCTATGGTCTACGCCTTGCAGAAATACATACATTACTTGTTAGGGAAAAATTTCAATATGTTTACATATCATTTATGTCTGAGATACTTAGTAAATAAGCCAGTGTTGGGGGGAAGGATATGCAGATGGATACTTTTGTTCCAAGAATTTGAATTTGAAGTAGTGGTGAACCCAAGAATATTGAATGTAGGACCAAATCACTTATCTATGATAACTAATGGAGAATAACCCAGTAACTTGGAAGACAACTTTACAGATGAAAAATTGTTTTTAGTACATATAGCTGATGAGTATTTTGCTGATATCATTGAGTTTTTGAGCACAGGATTTTCACCAAGAGAATTTACTATTGCACAAAAGAAAAATTTAGTAGTCAAAGAAGTCGATTATCAATTGATTGCAGGTCATTTATACAAACTTTGAGAAGAAAAAATCCTAAGGATATGTTTTATGGAGCATGAAAGGCCCATAATTTTAGCATAGGCACATGAGGGGATTGTTGGATGACACTACGCAGGGAAAGCTACCACATAGAAGGTATTGTGCATAGGATTAGGGTGGCCAACAATTCACAAGGATTCAAAGGAATACTATCAAAAGTGTGATTTTTGTCAAAGAGTTGGGAAACCATCCAGGAGTGATGAGATGCCATTGAGACCTCAAGTAAATTTACAAGTGTTTGATAAGTGAGAAATAGATTTTGTAAGTCTAATTAATCCACCAGAAAGAATATCAAGAGCAATATATATTATTACATCGATGGAATACTTAACCAAATGGGTTGAGGAAACACCAGTAAAATACTGCAGCATAGAAACTACAACACACTTTCTATTTGAACATGTAGTGACAAGGTTTGGATGTTCAAGAATATTGATGAGTGATCAGAGAATTCACTTTATTAACAGTACAATACAGGAAATGTTGGAAGAATTTGAGATATATCATCAGAAAAGCACTCTGTATCATCCTCAAGAAAATGGAATAGTGGAAGCCTTTAACAAGATTTTGGAGAATTCCTTGACAGAGATTTGTAATGTGAACATAGACGATTGGTATTTGAAGGTACCAACAGTACTTTGGGCTTATAAGACTACATGTAAGAAGCTAATAGGGTATAAACCATTTAGGTTGGTGTATGGATAGGAAGCAATAGTTCCCTTGGCTTATTTAATCCCAAGTATGTGCATTACAACAATTACATACATGATAGAAAGAGGCACAGTGCAGGAAAGACTGTCCAAACTAATGGAATTAGAAGAAGACATAATCATAGTAGGTTTCCATCATGAGGTACAGAAGGAAAAGGATAAATCATGGCATGACAAACATATCAAGAAGAAGAACTTTAAGGAAGGAGATTTGGTTCTCCTCTATGACAATAAATATTTGCAGCACCAAGGGAAACTTAGAATGCATTGGCTAGGGCCATATTAGATAAATCCTATCACAGACAGAGGTGTTGTACAATTGCAAGATTTAGCAGGCAAGGAAGTTCAAGGACTGGTAAATGGTAGTCGACTGAAACTATATAGGGACATTCGACCTACTAACTCTTAGTAGTTGTAGAACAACAATTAGACGTGTACATATTGTAAATATTAGGAGTTAAAAGAAGAAAAGGGAAGAGAAAAGTAGAAAAATGAACAAAAAGACAAAAAAAAAGTAGTTGGAGGAATAATTGATAGATAGATTCTTGAGAATGGCAGTGCATCACAGAAATAAATTCAGTGTGACAAGAAGTGAATATACTGTGTGCAGGATAAATATGACAGAAGTAGATACCAGTGTGCCAAACATGGAACAATCGGAAAATACAACGCACCAGAAATATGAAATAGTCAGGAAACGAAAAACCGGTCACTGGAAAAAGGAGGTGTGAAACGAACATTTATGAAGTGTGCCTGGTAAGCTGTGGAGAATTTATGAAAGTTAATGAAGCATGCTTGGAAAAATTTGTAGCATTTATGATAGCAATTTAGAAGCAAAGTTAGGGTTCGACAAGCCACATTGTGAATTCGAGCGAACACAGAGCTAAGAAACGAGAAGTGAAGAATATAAAGGAGATTTAGTAGGTGGAAAATAAGATTTCTGACGCAAACCCATCTAGATTCCAGCATGACAGAACCACCCAAAGTTGTAGCACCAAGCCATATGTCGAGGGGAACCTGTAGAAACAACAGGTCATCGTCGGAGTCAATAGGGAGGCCAATAACCCTACACACACAAAGGGAGTGGTGGATGTTGACACCATTCCTTCCCTAGAACTAGTGAATCCTACATTGGTCAAAGAGAAAACATAATAGTTGCAGATTGATCCAACAAACAATGTATTTGAGCCAAACCCTATGAAGAAAACAATCCCACCCAAAATAGAAGTAGATGAGGAAAGGAATGAGTCTGACGAGCCAAGGACTCAAGATGGCATAGAGAAAGCACAACAAGAACAAACACCAGTAGAAAATACCACTGCGCAGTAGGAATATGGTGGAGAGGAAGAGGAGGAAGAAAAAGTGTATTAAGAAACAGGGCCTTCAATTGTGTTAGGAAAGGGGAAGGGAAAACAACAGGTCCAAATATCCTTACACAAGAAACAAGAGGTAACCATTGTGTTACAACGCATACCAACATCTGTAAATATTTTCACACACTTACTTAGATGGATAGAAAAATTGCACTATTCATACCATGATGTCAGGGACACAGATAAATTTCCATATTTCACGCAACAAGTATACTTAGAAAGAAGAGGGGTCATTATGAAAAGAGTACACATAATGGAACCTATACCGTGGATATAAGGGTTATACAATACAGGTATCATGAACTTGTTGGATATCCTGCACTTTGGCATGGGAAACAATGTAAATAACTGTGTCAAGCAGTTACTGGAAATCATGCATGGAGGTATTTTGTGGTTGGACACACAAGTTTCCATAGACGTTGATTTGATAGAAAAAATAACAGGTCTTTCCACCAATGGTGAGCCACCTGCACATTACCTATATGACAAGACCAAGGATAAATCCTTGGTAGAAGAGATGAATCATACCTACGGGACAGATAGAGTATCCAAAGGGATCATCATCAATAGGATCAGTGAACCAACAACAAGGGTAGAAACCAAACCGATGGCCTGTAAATTACTCTGAAGTGTTGTAAGGAGGAAGTGCCAACAGACGTCATAGCAGCAACCATGCAGTGCATAAAGAGCATTGTAATAAGTTGGAGCCCATATCTTCTTAACTTACGTTTGGAGGATTTCAAGGATGCCCAAGACGTAGGAACGAAGTGCCATTACTCTTGGCTCATGATCATGATTGCATTAGTGGGTTGGAAGCACCCCAAATACACCATGTTTTGTTAGTGAACTAGAAAGTGTCGTGCAACAAAATATGAATCACTATGGCACACAACTATCACAAAATACATGAAGGAAAATACTAGCATCTTCAAGACATACTTTGAATAAATCCAAGAAAATGTGGTAGAAAATTAGAGGATCCCACTGGAGATGGTGGAGGAATACAAAATGATAACAAACTTTAAATGATCACGACATAATACGTGTATCCAGGATAAAATGGATCCAGATAAGGAGTGGTTGCAGATGAGATATTGCGTCATAATAGAAGAATTCCAATGGGAAATGAAGGCCTGGAAAGAGGAATGAAATATTCCAGTCAAGCAGCCAACAAAGGAAAAGAAGCCAAAAAAGGACAAACAACCAACAAAGGAAAAACAGTAAGCAAAGAACAAACAACCAACAAAGGAAAAACAGTAAGCAAAGAACAAACAACTAGCAAAAGTAGGCTCATCATGAAAAAAAAGTACCCCAACAACAAATACAATAGCAACAACAGGGTGTACAAATTCAACAGGAGGGAGGGTAAGAACAAAGAAAAATACTATCTTCAATTTGGTCACATAGAAAAAGGACCACATAACTACTATTAATGGCATGACATAGACGAAGGATAACATCCCTACGCAGGAGGGACAGACAATAGGGGACATACCAGATACCCTAGGAATAACAGTGACAACACAGTCAAGGCCACCAAAGAGAACAGTTGTATGAATAGGTGGGGTGTGAAAGAAAATGAAAGAAAACAAGGAAGTTCCAGAATACACCATAATATAGGATGATGCAGAATTAGTCGTAGAGAGAGTACAAGATTGTGTCATAGAAGAATACGAGGAGGCAGAAAAACAAAGGTAAAGGGTAATGCAAGAAATGACAGAGGTCATGAAGGTATTAGAGTAGATTCGATCTACCAAGGCACAACATGAAGGTGAAGCACAACAACAAACAACGTCGAGCGAGGAGGCATCGGTACAGATTACAACATTGGCCAGTGAAAATTTTAACCTTACTATAGATATGTTGCGAGTAGATGAGGACCTGGCACAAAAACAACTTAAGGACATAGAATAGATGGACTTGATATTGACAAGGATACCAACAAAGGCCTTATATAAATTGTCGATAAGTGTTGTGCAATAAGTACAATCCAAGGCAAAGACGGATGCCACAAGTTTGGAGACATTCAGGGAAGATAAATAGGTATTGGAGATGGTTATTACAAAAGTGTGATTGGAACGAGAGGAAGAAAAACATCACGAAGATATCTTAGAGTGAAGACTTTAAGAACTCTTCCAAAAAATTATGGACAACGCACTCACAAGAGAAATCAATGCCGAAGAAAAACTAAAGAAGATAGCGCAAACAATGGAGGAATACAAACAAGAGATAGTATAATTCGTTGGAAAGATAACACCAACCACACCTCTAAAAGTCATATGTGAAAGGTAGAAACAGGCCACCGAACAAGAAGATCTTCTTGTGCTGGAAGTCAAGGAAGTAGCAGAACTTTATGAGAGGACAATGCAAATATGGACAAGTCTAATAGAAGATGAGAGGATCTAGAAGATGGAGTAGAGAGAATAAAATATGAACGTTGCAGTTCAGGATTTGAAGAAATGATAGAAAATAATGGCCATACCCCTGAGACTGAGGGTTGTGCAGGAAATGAAAAACTTGCAAGAAGAAGTAAAGAAAATCTAGGAGGAATGGCAGATCAGACAGACTCAGTTGGAACCCCTATAAGAATAAGAAGAACAGTTGGTAACAACACTGGAAATGAGAAATCAAGAATGGAGTAGGCACATACATAAGGAATGCAAGTGCTAAAGGAGCACGTTATAGTGCAGGTCGTGGAGACCTTGACAGAGGAAAGCACACAGGCTAAGAAGTAAGTGGATGAACTAGCAAAGTAACTACAAGAGTTGGAGAAATCCATGCAGAGGGCACACACGACTTGAGGGGTTCGGAATGAGCCA
This sequence comes from Picea glauca, assembly GCA_000966675.3. Lineage (NCBI taxonomy): Eukaryota > Viridiplantae > Streptophyta > Pinopsida > Pinales > Pinaceae > Picea > Picea glauca. Next base: position 343,257 of record JZKD02S1984511.1, read on the forward strand.
CATGTTAGTGTTGGGGGCCTATTGGAGTAGGAAATATTGGGAGTTAAGTGAAATAAGCAAGGTAGAATGGAACTAAGGAATAGTGCACGTTGTAAAAGAAGGGGCAAGCAATGTGAAAAAAAGGGAAAGGAAGTAGTGTGCCAAGAAAGAAGGAAGGTCAACGCAAGGAATGGTTGGATCGAAGACCAACTTCGTGGAAGATAGTTAGAAATTGGAAAATTGGATTCCACTTAGAATTAGGTTTTTGGAGTCACAATGTAATGTTTTTAATCCATTTTGTAGTATAAATAAAGGATATAAGAGGAAGCTAGAGGTGTCAATGGATGAATAACCATAGAGTAGAATCTACTTTTGGAGCATCTTTTTGAATTTGAGTCTAAGTATTTGTACTATTGAGAGATGTGGAGCTCATATGGAGTCAGTGTTGAGTTGTAAATGAGGGTCAAGTTGCAAGTTGTGGATCTTGGTGTGATGCTATTCAGCCTCACATGCACCATTCATACCTTATGATGTAATGTGCACAATGTTATTTTGATGAAGAATAAGAAATAAAGAGAAGATCCTTGTGGACGTAGCCCGAGGGGGTTAACCACAGTGAAAATGGTGTATTTATGTGTGATGTGTTCTTTTGATATGCTTTGTAATGAATGAATGGTTAGATGAATGCATCTATTAGGGTTTATTTATAGTGTGCACCAGTATAATAATGTAAAATGTATATCATTGAAGGGAAAAAGTAGCAGATATGTTGAATATTATGGTAGAATGCATGTTAAAATAGAAGAAGTAAAAAGAACATCCCCAACCTCTTCCATGAATACATACATCTGCATCCTACAGTCACCCATAAGCCATCTCAGTGAGACTGCGTTGTGCACTATGTGTGTGGCGTAGCCTTTTGGTTTACCAGAAAGGCCAATGGTGAAAAGGGTTTAGTTGGAGAACTAAGGTAGAACCCAGGTCAGACCATACATCCAACACATTGTATTCATTTTCATGAGTTATCTCAACAAGTAGGGGTATTCCTACCTCGTCCCTATTGAGATCATGTACACTCACCACCTTGTGAATTTCTTGTTGGCATATCGTACTCCATGGCCTCTTTTGTGGGTGGTTCTTCTTCCGGAGGCATCTCTCTCCCTATGTTGCCATATCATAGATTGGTAAAATAAAACTATAAGTTATTTCTATCATACAATGTGCTCCTAAACTCATACATTATGGGGCATATGTTATCACTAAATTTTTTTTCACCTAGATCAATTATCTAGGTTACTGTAATACACCACATCCAGTATGATTCCCACTCGTTTTACCCATGTCACATATTTTTACACCACTATTAACTAAGAAATCACTTTTCCTAAAGTCATAAAGCCCCTTTTTTACTATTTCCTCTTGGAATTATCGAAAAACCAAAATAAATTAAAATAAAATAAAGTGGTTATGAAAAAACCCTAAAAACAAATTCTAAATTCTATATGGTCAAATAATCTTTTTTATTATCAACATGTTAAGGATTTAACCACTATTATGCTTATAAAACCAAGAGATAACTTCCATTTTTCATATCACCCATCTAAAGTAAGTAAATCCTGCCAAAATTTCTCTATATATCAACACACCTCTTGTGTTTGATATAATTTTTTTCAAGAAACATATCCACTTATAGCCATAAGGAGAGGAGATCGTCCACAGACACTTAGGAAGAAAAAATATACCTCATATGGAGGAGTTCAAGGAGCCACTCTCTCCAAGGATTTCTCCAGTACAGGTGCATGTAAGCTTAGCTTCCATTCAGTAATAAAGAATTATTCATATTATTTCAAATCTATGTATTCTATTGTTACATCTTTAATTTATATATTTCTTTCATTCATGGTGTAAACTACAATTTGTAGAATATGGATCTACCTTCAAAAGTGTAGTTTTTATGCTTTTTAATTTCATTTTTTTCTTATCTAGCACAACCACTAGATCTAGAGATTTTGCTAACCCTTGTTGTAGATTTCTAACAAGAGTCCAAGTTAAGGGAAAAGAAGATATTTCCACACTTGTGGACTAAGGATTAACAATTTCTCAAGGAAATATAATATGGAATACATTTATTTATGCTATTGATGTTTGTAGAATTAGGAAGGTACTTCTACATAGGTCTAGGCATCTAGACACGTGGAAGTCGTCGAAAGCCTTATACCTTAATAATTTACTAAATGAATTTTTAAAGTACAATGATTTTTTTAATTAAATCAGTTTAATTTAATGAAATGATAAATTTATTATCATTAGTGAATTAAATAAATCTTATCCATTGATCTCAAGTGAGGTAATATTTAATCTCAACCGTTAATCACTTTGGAGATTATGGTTAGGGTATAACTCAATATTATAAAAGAAAGGCTAGGATGAAGGAGGAGACACTTCATATGATGATCACATCATAGAGAGAAATAGAGGGAGAGAGGGAGAGAGAAAATTTGTGTCAAGGAAATCTCAGATAGGTGAAGAAGGAATTTCATCTAGAGATCAATTCAAGTTAGAGGAGAAGAGAGAACATGAGCAACTATAGGAGGATGTAGCAGATCATAGCCGCAAAAATAGGGACGAGCTATACACATCAATAAGGTTTCTTACGATGTGTATGTACATGAGATATAATTAAATAAAGAACATGCATACATAAGATATAGTAAGCGAGGGCACATACATATATGGGAAATTCATATGTACGAGGTTGTACATTCATAGAGGAGTTGTTAGGGTTTGCATGTGTTGTCTGTAGTTTTAATTATTTCCCAGTGGGACATTTTCTTGGTAAGTGATCCCTTGTAAGATTTGATATTATTCCAATGATAAGCATATTTGAAGAGTGAAAATATTTGTGTGTTTGGAATTGGTTTCCTTGCTTCCACTAATTATTTCCGTTAATTATTCTAGAAAGTGTATTTTATTTTGTGAGATGCATATTTGATTTACAACACGAATAGCATTAGTAAAATATTTATCTAGGTGTTGGGATTAGAAAAATGAAATGGTACCAAAATGTTCTTTCTAAGAGGGAGACAATTTTAGATCCACAACAGTTTTCATTAGATATATCATATATGCAAGGAGATCTATGTAGATGTATAAACTGATAGTCAGAAATCGAAGGGTAGTTTTATGGGAAATAGTTGTACAAGAGTATAACCTGTTTTTGTAGGTGATATGGGACATATGTATGTATCACTAGAGCAGAGAATGTGCATACATGAGTAACATAAGAGAAGAGCACATACACATGATTTACATTGCAACATAACATGTACATACACACTACACAAGTTTCACAAGTATATATAGGGGAAGTTTTCAGCAGAAGGTTTTTTCCATGGTAGATGATCAAATCCAAAGGATGGAAACACCAAGTATGATATTTGAATAAATATTGGATGGAATGTTCGATTTCCTACCTTGGAAAGAAAGAGTTACTTTTTTTTTGAAGGAATATGATCTTTGGGAGATTGTTGACAAAGTAGCTCCTCCACGGATAGATCCGCAAGCATTGACAGCTCATGAGAAGAAGGATATTAAATCCTAGTGGGTAATCTTGGATGAAGTCAAGGATCATTTGATTCCTCACTTATCCATGAATAAAATTACCAAGGAAATATTTGATGCCCTGGTAAGCTTATTCTAAAGCGATAACTTAAACATGAAGATGATCTTAAGAAATAAACACAGGTCAATGTACATGTCTATATATGACACTGTTACCATATTCTTCATGAGGATCACTCAAGTACGTGATCAACTTGTAGCTATTGGGGGGAATATGGATGACGTAGAACTTGTAAATGATGGACTGAATGGTTTCACAAAGTATTGGGAACCATTTGTCAAGGGTGTTTGCACTCAGGAGAATCTTCCATATTGGCAGAAGCTTTGGGACAATTGTATCTAGGAAGAGACTTAGGAGGAGTATAAAGACAATAAGAAACAATATGGAGAGGATAACTTGGCTCTGTCCATTCAAGTCAAGAAGAGTAAAGGAAAAGGTTCCAAGGGTAACAATGAGGGGGAAACCTCATAGCTAAGGAATAAATACTTGAGTAAAATAAAGTGCTTCACATGCCACAAGACTGGGCACTATGCATCATATTTTATGGAGAAGAAGAAGGGGAAAGGGAATATGTAGACAACAACATCAACATATACATAACTAGATGACTTGACAACAAAGTTTGAGAAGGAATTCTCACTAGTCTCCTCACTAGTCTAATGGAGAATGAATCGGGGACCTATTAGCACATAGAATTGTAGTCCAATAGTCTCCTTGAAGTGCGCCATTGATTTTGAATTTGGCACTGTGAACTGGTTGAAGAGGAGAGTTGGAGATTCGACTACTTGTAGACACCCTCGGGAAATTTCAAATATACCAACATCAAAATCAGGACCATTAGGTACTCCATGAGGTTTTTCATCCTATTTGAAGGTCGAGAAAGTGGTTTTGGATGTTTTTCCCTTTTGGCGCTGAGAACTGGCAGACAAGGGTGTTGCGAACTCATTTCCTGTAGCAGTTGCTTCTAAACATTTGATCATAAATCCAAAACGGTGATGTGGGTTTTTATGAATTTTTTTGTGGTGAAGGATGATAATGGCATTTACATGTTGACGAAATTTAATCTTAACCTAGTTTGTAATTCAAGAGATATAATTAAAACACCAGTGTGTTGCAAATTGGCGCTGCAAACTCTTTGTTTTGCATAGTTGTTGGATATTCACCTTGTTTGGAGGTTGGCACCTACCAAGGAAGGTTTGAATGGTATCCTAGGAGTTATGTGGGTATGAGGGACATGTGTTCCATCTCCAAATCAATCAGGATGACCTGTTTCAAAAGGCATTTATCATCATAGACAAAATCGCAAAAAATAGGAATTTGTTAGGCTTTTGTTGGAATCTTCTGTAACAAGATTCCTAAATGAGGAGGATCCTATGTAACTCATTGGTTTCTACCTCCTTAGGGTAGATAGAGATTATTCACTATAAATGAAAGGGTTTTTGATGAGAAAAGGGTTGGATTCATGATCCAAGAGAGGAGATTTTTTGCAAGAAGAAATTTGTGTGTATGATTGTAATCCCGAGGGAATGTTATTGTTAATACATTTATGCCATTGAAGATTCATGAGAGTTGTCTTATCAACATGTTTTCTTTTTCTTTATTTCTCCTTCATCTCACTTGAATAAAATTGTAGACTATGAAGATCATGGTTGCTTGTGATTAGGAGATTCATGAGCTACAAAGGATTTGCAGTGATTTCCTGTTAATTATTGTTTTGTTCAAGTTTTCTTTAGTCCATTCTACAAAGAGGCTCTTTGTTTTGTGAACATTATGCTTTATGTCTTTTCCTCTCCATTATTCTACCTGGTAGTATATAATATGTGTATGATGTGTAGCTCAAATGCCTTCAATCTGCAGGGTGTTATGACTCCATGCCCAATGGAATGCCTTTGCAGACAATTTGTTGCCCTTTTTCTTTATATTTATTATTGATCCACCAATCATAAAATTGATTTTATTATTTACATTATGATGGGTATTGGGCTTGCACCTATAACAGTCTAGGTGTGACCTCTAGTGCTAACATTTTTTACGTCGTTTCCAGGGACAAAAATAAAGACACCTTCCCTGGGTGAACTATGATGATTTGATCTAGCTTTGGATGGTGAAATGAAGCTAGACACTTCTAGACTGCTTATATTTCACCATGGCGACTCCATTGTTCAGATATTTATTGATGACTCCATTGTTTTGAAATGGAAAAGATCCTAGCTCAAAGGTATGCATTTTGTGACTTCTCTTGTATACATGGATTTCCAAATCTTGTACTTGATAGACAAGTATGGGAACCTTTCCTTCCGAGGTTTGGGGGAAATGAGCATGATCATCCTGGTGAGCACTTGTTGGATTTTCACGAGTGTGTGCATAGGATAAATATTGATCATGATGATGTTCTTATTAAAATGTTCTGATTTTCTTTGGAAGGACACGCTCATGAGTGGTGTAGAACCCTCCCTGTTGCTAGCATTCATTCATTGAAATATTTTCATAATGCATTCAATGGTTATTGCAAACAAAGGTATTATGTTGATTTGATTTATGAGGAATGTTGTATAGAATTTGATCTTTTATATAAAATATCTGGCAATTTTAAAGATCAGGGTGCTAGTAGTGAAGGAATTGTTGAAGGAGTATGTGTTCCTCACGTTTCTCAGCGAGTTTCCAGTGTTTCTCAAAGTGATATACTTTTTCAGGAAATTGGAATAGAAAAAAATAATCAGACAAATGAAATTGGCAGTAGTCATGAAAATGGTAATATACAGAGACAATCCAAACTTTAGTTAGAACAAAATGTAGAAATAGTTTTCCTTGATCCAATGGTAGCTAATTTGGATGATTTTATCAGCTTGAGTTATGCACCTTTTAGCTCAGAACAAAAGGATAGAAAAATACTTAATGTAACAAATTTTGCACATGAGTTGTCCCAACTAGAATTTGACCATGAGCTCCAAGATACAATAGTTTTTTTAATGGACACAGTTTTTCAGAAGGCCCCTTATGTTGCAGCTTTGTATTTCATAAGAATTTTCAATTGTAAGTATGAACTATTGATGATTTTTTTGTTGCAAAGGTTATATTATTTGTATGCTTTCATTTGCAATATACAAGAAACTTGTTTTACTAGACAAATGGTTGCATGGCTTCACTAGAAATCTGATTATACTTAAGCAAAGAAGCGCACCTGGATAGAATAATGTAGGAATGTATATAAATAATCTTTCTATGCAAGTGTTTGGTTTGCATTAAATGTTTTTCAGTTTTCAATAAATGATCAGAGGTGCTTTCAAGGCATAGGCAGAGTACAGATTGCAGAGATGGAATGGATAAGGCACTGGAACGGCATGTTATTGGAGCCGCACAGGGAGGTCTCCATCCCCTTTGGAGCCATATTTTAGCACATAGAATTGTATTCCAATAGTCTCCTTGAAGTGCGCCATTGATTTTGAATTTTGCACTGCGAACTAGTTGAAGAGGAGAGTTGGAGGTTCGACTACTTGTAGACACCCTCGGGAAATTTCAAAGATACCAACATCAAAATTAGGAACATTAGGTACTCCATGAGGGTTTTAATCCTATTTCAAGGTTGAGAAAGTGGTTTTTTATTTTGTTTCCTTTTGGCATTGTGAACCGGCGCTGTGAACTGACAGATAGGGGTGTTGCGAACTCATTTCTTGTAGCAACGACTTCTAAACATTTGATCATAAATCCAAAACGGTGATGTGGGTTTTTATAAAATTTATTTTGGAGGAGGATGATAATGACATTGACTTGATGACCAAATTTCATCCTAACCCAGTTTGTAATTAGAGATATATAATTAAAACACGAATGCACTGCAAACTGGCACTACAAACTCTTTAATTTGCATAGTTGTTGGATATTCGCCTTGTTTGGAGGTTTCCACTTGTCAAGGAAGGTTCGAATGGTATCCTAGGATTTATTTGTACATGAGGGACATGTGTTCCATCTCCATATCAATCAGGATGACCTGTTTCAAAAGGAATTTATCATCATAGACAAAATCCCCCAAAAATAGGAATTTATTAGGATTTTGTTGGAATCTTTTGTAACAAGACTCTTAAATGGAGGAGGATATTATGTAACTCCTTGGTTTCGAACTCCTTAGGGTAGATAGATATTATTCACTATAAATAAAAGGGTTTTTTATGAGAAAAGGGTTGGATTCATGATCCAAGAGAGGGGTTTTTTTGCAAGAAGAAATTTGTGTGTATGAATGTAAGACTGAGGGCATGTTATTGTTAATACATTTCTGCCATTGAAGATTCATGAGAGTTGTCTTATCAACATGTTTCCTTTGTATTTATTTCTCCTTCATCTCACTTGAATAAAATTGCAGACTATGAAGATCATGGTTACCTGTGATTAGGAGATTCATGAGCTGCAAAGGATTTGCAGTGATTCCTTGTTAATTATTGTTTTGTTCAAGTTTTCTTCAGTCCATTCGACAGAGAGGATCTCTATTTTGTCAAAATTCTGATTTATGTATTTTCCTCTCCATTCTTCTACCTGATAGTATATAAGCTTTTTCTAATGTGCAACTAAAATTCCTTCAATATGTAGGGTGTTATGACTCCATGCCCAATGGAATTCCTCTGCAGAAATTTTCTTTCCCTTTTTCTTTATATTTATTATTGATCCACCAATCATAAACTTGATTTTATTATTTACATTATGATGGGCACTAGGCTTGCAACTATATAATTCTAGGTGTGACCTCTAGTGCTAACATGACCCATGTGGAGCTTGGCGACAATTTCAAGTATGTTGTAAGGGGGGGAGGGGGAACTATCTTGATTCAACTTGAGTAGGGAGGTTTGTTACAGGCCCAAGATGTGCTTTATGTACCAAAATTGAAGAAGAATTTTATGTTATTCTTAGTTTTGGAGGACAAGGGTTTTATCATCATGATCAAGAAATGGAAAGTACTCATATGTCCAAAGGGAGATAACCCTAACACAACATTGAGCATTGGTATTAGAGAGGGAAAGCTATACCTGTTGCGGGGAAATCTCATTCATGGGTCTAAGGGGATATTCGATCTTATCCATTCATATGTGAATAGATCGATGTCAGTGGCATAGGATGAGGATCAAAAGGATCTGAAGGGAGAGTAGAGTTCAGAGACTTCCAATTCAGGGAGCCATCCTTTAGGTGGGGAAGAGGAGTTATCCCCTTCCAGTTCTGTTAAAATACCCAGTTGTTTTGAACTAACATTGAGGGATGCTCAGAGAAAGTTGAGACTCTTGGGAGCATGGTTAAGGAGAACATTCCTTCAAATAAGTTTCCAAACTATATGGCACTAATGATTAGCATCATTGATTTTGTGTCTTCCAATGTTCAGAAAGTAGCGGGCCAACAAGTTTGAAGGGATGTCATGGTGCAAGATGATGTGCAGGATATTATTCCAAGACTGGAGGGACAACCAATTCTAGGTGGCTCTTCCAAAATTACCTTCCTTGATAGGAGGGAGTGTTTATGTTTGTAGGATCGAATATGTACTTTCGCACAAGTCTAAGTGTCTGGACATGTGGATGTCATCCAAAGCCTTCTACCTTAGTAATTTACTTTAATTAAAGGAATTATTAAAGTTATTTTATTAATTAATTGAGTTTAACTTAATGAAATTCTAAAGTTATAATAATTAGTGAATTAAATTAATCTTAGCCCTCAATATGAAGTGAGGTGAGATTTAATCTCAACCGTTAATCACTTTGGAGATTAGGGTTATTTTATAACTCAATATTATAAAAGAAATGTTAGGATGAAGAAGGAGAAACTTCATATGATGATCACATCATAGAGAGAGAGAAAGAAAAGAAGAAATTTTGCTCAAGGAGATCTCAGATAGGTGAAGAAGGAATTTCATCTAGAAAATAGTTTAGGTTAGAGGAGAAGAGAGAATAGGGGAAGTCGCAGGAGGATCTAGCATATCAGAGCTGCAACAGAAAGGAATAGATATACGCATCGATCAGGTCACTTAGGGTTCATATGTACGAGGGATACAGTGTAGGAAAGAGAATACATATGAGGGATTCTGTAAGCCGGGGCACGTACATAGATTTGAGAAAGTCAGATGTATGGGGTCGTACAACTGTAGAGGATTTTGTAGGGATTGCAGATTTTGTCTGTAGTTTTTAGTATTTCTTAGTAGGTCATTTTCTTGGTAAGGGATCCCTTGTAATATTTAATATTATTCTAATGATAAGTTAATTTGAAGGGAAAAAATATTTGTTTGTTTGGAATTGGTTTCTTTTCTTCTGCTAATTATTTCCATTAATTAGTATAGCAAGCATATTGTTTTTGTGAGTTGCATATTTTATTTACAACAACAATATCACTAGAAATTTGTTTATCTAAGTACTGGGATTAGAAAATTGGCATATGCTTGGATGGAATTTTTACAATGTTGTCAATAATAGAGAGTGTGTTGAGAAGAAAACAACATGTTTCTCCTTTGAGTTGAATCTTTTAAAGAACAAAATCTTGTGAATGGGAAGGTATGATCTAAAATGAATTTGAATTAATCTCTTTCCTAAACTTTGTAAAAAATGAGTCCTTGTAAAAGTTTGAAGTCAATATCAAATTGAAGACAAAAGGCCAAAATCCATAAAGGGTGAAATGAATAACTTGATGGTTGAAATTGCAAAGGTAACATTGTAATAAATAATGATTTCTTGATGCAAAGATAACCAAAGGGATATGGGAAAGAAATAAGCCTGGGAAGAAGAAGAGTGATAGTACAAGAATGAGAAATGAAACAATCCACTCAAATATTGAAGCATGGAAGGGATTATGAGCCTGCCCATGAAGAGTGAATATCATATCTATGATATATCAATATGTGAAATGCTACCATTGTGTAATAATGCACAAAATATTTGTCAAAAGTTTATAAATTACCCTTTGTAACAATTCTTGAGCATAATTGGAACCCATCTTTATTGGTTTTTCCATTTTTGTTTCAAGGGTAAATTCCATTGTTTATGTTGTTTGATTAAGATAGAGAAATTTGTGAAATGATACCAATGAGTAATAATACACTAAATCTCAATTAAAAGTGTATAACTCACCCTTTGTAATAATTCTTTAGCATAATTGGAACCCATATTTGTTGGTTTTTCCATTTGGGTTTCAAGGGTAAATTCCATTGTTTATGGTGTGTGATCAAGTTATTCACATGCTAATTTAGTATGTTGGTAATTACTCTTAACATATTAATCAATTCTATATTATCTTGATTTGCACCTAACAATGTTTCTCCTCATTTTTTAACTCGTTGGAGGTTTACCCACACATATTGACCCTATGATTCAATTTTATCTTCGATCAAATAGTTGGTGAAACCCATAGCCCAATCGACCTCTTGTTGATCACTTGCATGGGAAATACATGGTGCATTATTTAAATTACCATGTAAATGCACATGCAACCATGTCATTATTTGTATTAATTGTGGATTTGTATATATTTCCTTTGCGATGCATTCCTATAACCATACATTTTACCTCCTATAACCATTTATTTTCTCTGTTCAAACCTAAAACAATAATACAAAACATTTCCCATATATGTGTGTGGACACTATGTTGTTTTGGTACATGCAATACAACCATTCCCTTTGATGTATTCGTTCAATAATCATAAAATTGAATTGACTTCCCACAACCTCATGAATGGCCTTTCATTATGAATAAATATTCTATTTCCTCTAGTAATGATGGTTGGCAATATCTTACATGCTTAATTAAATTTTGATTACGGAATATTGATGTAGGATTAATTAATTTCTTTAAGATATATGATGTGAGAAAGTATGTGATTGTGAATTTAAAATGAACATAGAGTGCAAGTTATTTTGGCATAATGAAGTATCATATTTTGTTGCCAATAAACATCAAAGTTCTCTTGGATTCATCTAGAAGGTATATCGAGACCATGATCAGAGTGTTGCAATAGGTAATGCTTTGATATCATTGAGCTTCTAGCCACCCTATTTGTTTACATATAAATTCATAACATTTGTTCAATCGTATATGTGCTCTAAATGAAATTTTGGGTTTAAAAGTTTCATTATAGTAGAGTGGGATATTTGATTGGAATCACATAGAGACAATGGAATTTCTCCTTATTGGGCATTTGTCTTAAAAATGCATAGGAAACAAATAGAACATTGAAACCAAAACTACACTAGATATCATTCATGGATGTTGAAGGATAGCAAGAAGAGAGGCATGATCTCAATGTATTTGTTTATCACAGATAATCAATCAATTATTAAAAAAATAAAATTGAATGTATATAAATTATATTAAAGGGGAGTTTCAGCTTCATCATACAACGTTTGAACACAATCCATAGTTTCAAAAAAAGAAAAATATTTAAGGGTTCTATCAAAGACCCACCTTGCTTTACAATATTTTCTGAAAAGTTATATATTTTGGTGTTGGAGATTCTAATAAATGGTTATAGTAAATATATTGTGTATAAAACATAAAAAATGTAGGATAATTATTTAGACATCTTGCATTTTTTCTTTAGCATCCACGAACTCCTCAACTTGATGGACTATGTCCTTTTCCATCGCTTCTTCTTTGAGATATACCATAGAGGTTTTAGGACTTCTTATTTTTTAGGGATTACTTGAGAAAAAATTATGTGTTTAAAGGTCAATCTCTATATTTGGGCATTCTACATTGTAATTTTTAACTATAGATCTTAATTTTTGGCCTTTATTTCTCCACATTTGAGAAGAGATATTTCATCCTAAAGGTTTTATTCTTTCCAATGCAACATCCTCACTACCCTTCTGAATTCTATCAAATCATTGGTTTAGATTCACATGGCTTCTTGTACCCTTCCATACCAACTATTTGACGTCCTCCTCCTATTGGCTAAATCCATGAGTAGGTCTCAATCCTATCCTCCTCAGAATGGTGAAACCCATAGTCCTGAACCCAAATTATCCCATCGTCAAAGTGCCATACTATTCCAAATTCCATTAACCAAGAATGAGAGTGTAATAGTTTTGTACAAGTGGGTGGCAAGTTTTCTTGTTCCACAATTCATGAATTAAGTTCAATTTCCACTTGTCTTTGCTCCTCAATTGGATAATTATCCATAAGTTTCTAATTGTCATATTCATGAGATATGATTACTTATTGGATCCCCTGCCATTTTTATTTAACTTTCCTTGACCCACTATTGTCCCTTGATTTTCCATCATGTCTGCCTATGAGTTCTACGTGTAGAGGAGGTGATAAAATTCTATCAGATCAAATTTCCTATCTAGTATTTGGGTAAGTGTAAGAACTTCATGGTCGAAAAAGTGGCAAGCCATGTAGTAGGAACGTGCACTCGAAGGAACGCATGGACATTATTAGGAATGAACATGCTTTCTTAAATCCTTAGATTTGGAGGTGACCGAACCTCCACGATGCAAGCCATGTAGGTTTAGTGGAAAGAACGTGAGTGCATTCTTAAGAATGCGTGTGCATTCTTTGTAACGTGTACGCATTCCTCCTGACATTTTTTTAAAAGAGGTCGCGAGCGTGATTTGTGGTCATTGTGTAGAAATTGCGCTCGTGTTTCTACTCTTATTGAGCAAATTGAGGAGCTAGAGAGGATCTAGAGAGGGAGGATCTTAGCCAGGTATGTTTAATTTATCATATTTTAACTCAATTTAGTCATTTCCAATTTATTTTTTTCTTCCAAGAATCAGAATTAAAAAAAAAATGTAATTTTGTATTTTAATTAAAAAACCAACCTAATTTATATGCCATGAATTTTAAATTGCAGCATATATAATATAATGGAACCCCGATACAATGTAAACCACTCACAAGAATACCAAGAACATAAAAACCCCAAACCACCACAAACACCCAATGTAAACACTCAAATTAAAGAGGGGTTGGCTATATTAAGAACCCTTGAGGAACAATTAAGAGACACTAGAGATCCCAACGGAGTCTCCTTGGCCACTTCTTTGGACATCATTGTGAATTCCATTGCTAGTGCCCAAGGTAAATTGACCTCTATATTTTATTATAGGGAAAGAATGTATGAGTACTACAACATTGGTTTGGATAGAAACCAAGTGAAAGAGATGGGCATTTCAAAAATACAAATATTGTCTATTTTTAGGGATCCTAAAACTGGACAAAAACTACCATTGTACAAGAAATGCATCTCCATTGACTGGTGCATCCATCCCAAAATTAGTCAAAATTGGATGTATAGGTGGTATATGGTTTTTGATAAACCTCCCTGCAATAACAGGGAGGTGCAATTATATTTTATGACAAAATTATGGGATGTGTTTATTATGGGTAAGCATGTCAACTACTTTGACATTGGAGAATTCCAAGGGGTGGGTCTAGGATCCGTAGAGGAATGAGGTTCTTCTTCGAGAAAGAGAAGAAATATTGATTTCCAGGATGCTCCTGAGGGTGGCAGTGGTCAATGATTGATCAACTACTGCCATTTTGTATCTAGGCCATGATATGGATGTTTTTTCTAGGGAACTTGTTGTCACTTTCACTTTGTATATTGGCCACAAGTTGCCATTTTGTAAAAAATGAACAATTTAGACGAT
>JZKD02S1984511.1:372767-385330 GCA_000966675.3 Picea glauca
ATGTGTATGTGTGTGCAACATGCCAATCTAATACTTGATTAGCTAGAGTATTTTTCATTTGATTTAATATCCTAGGAACATGGATATACATAATGTAATAAAAGTAACGTTCTAAGAGACGCACCCTAAGGAAACATCGGTGCAAGGTAGGATCATAAATGTGGCAAACTCCATTTATCTTGGACACAACTAGTTGAGCATATAAGTAGACTCGGAGGTGAGATATGTCATGCGACAAAGCATCACGAAGAAACTCTATCACTGCATTGTACTCGATGACATTGTTTGTGGTGTCACCTAGACAGATACCTATGGAAGATAGCAATTGGCCTCCAGGTGTAAAAATCATCCAAGCTACAGAAGCAAGCCTCTAAGTGTGTCATCTATCACCGTCCACAAACCCAAAGAACACCTCTAATTCACTTGACATCTGCCACAGTAAAAAGGAAGACATAAATAACTACACACCCATAAAACGAAAAAGACAAAAAATTGTATAATAACTATACATATGTACAAGAAGTCACCCAAGAGACCAACCTAAGAGTAATACTTCTTGAGGTAGAGACCGTTTCTAGGCTCTACTAAGGCATTTCCCTCAAATTCAAAGAGATGGTAAGTTCCCTTCTTTAAGACATCTTTAATGATGAAAGGTCCGAACCACATGGGTTTGAACTTGTCTGCCCCCAGGGGATCCTTGTCTTGATCATAGACCATGAAAAGATCACCTTCGGAGAAAATCGGAGGACGAACGAACCGATCATATTGACACTTGACTCATTTCTTATGAGCCTCATTGGCCGAGGCTGCATCACGGCATTTCTCATCGAGCTGCTCGAGATATAATAGGTGTTCCTCAAGCAGTGAAGTGTCTAGAAGTAACTCCACTTCCAACTTTAAAGAAGAGATCTGGCACTCAATAGGCAAGATTGGTTCCAGCCCGTATACGATTTGAAAATGTAAGAAACTGGTGGAAGTCTTTACAAACATTCGGTAGGCCCATAATTCCGAGTACAACATCAAATGCCAATTTGACTTGGCAGAATTGATCATTCGTTGAAGAATAGTCTTGAGAGACTTATTCACATCTTCCACCTGACCATTCACTTGTGGGTAGTAGGGTGATGAATGTTCTTTCCTCAACCCAAGATTTGATGTTAACTCGAACATCATTTTATTTTGGAAGTCACTACCATGGTCAGTGACAATCTCCTTCGGGATGTCGAACCTTGCTACTATCTAGTTAAAAATGCAGAGAGTTATTGTTTCTCCATCATTGTTAAACATTGGCATAGACTCGACCCACTTTGTGAAGTATTCTACGGATATGATGATATAATAATTCCCCCTGGATGAAGTCAGGTGGCATGTAGTAAAATCAATCCCCCACTTAGTGAAGGGACCAACAACGATGACGGGAAACATGGGAGCAGGATGTGCCCTCATGTTTCAAGAGAAGATCTGACACGGGTGGCACTTCTTGACCGACTCAACGCAATATTTGATTAACGTAGGCCAAAATTAACTGGGACGTAGAATATTTTGGGATGTTTCCAACCCAGAAAAATGACCACCACGTGATCCCATGTGGTAGTCGTTAAGAACGAGCTCTACTTCCTCATGTATAAGGCACCGATGAAGAATGCAATCTACACCTCAATGATACAAAGTGTCATCGAGTATGAGATAGTTTCGTTCCTGATGGTGAATTCATTGATGCTCATCGCGGGAAGTAGTAGCATGGCACTTAAAAGTCTGTAGATAGACTGGTATATCTCCATACCAAGGGTCTAAAGATGCGATTAGAAAAAGATATCCTTTGATAGGCGATTCTTCGGGCATGTCATCACTAGATTCAATCGGAAGTTCCGAAATAAGTTCCACAAAGAACAATGACTTTTTGGATTTCATGGAAACAAAATCCAAGTAAAATTCCTAGAGGATTACAATCCATATACTAATATTTCCGCCAATGACCCGTCGTGTCAACACATATTGAAAGGGGTTCACAACAATAATGACGATGGTCTTGTGAAGCAAAATGTAATGACGAAACCACTCGAAAACATGAATTGGTGCCAACGTAAGTTTCTCAACATGGGAATAGTTGATTTCCATCCCAACCAGGCCTCGACTCAGATAATAAATAACATGCTCCTCGAGTATATCGTCCTCTTGAACCAAGACCATGTCGATGGTTGACTCTGCAGTGGCCAAGTACAACAAGAAATATCTATTATAATCAGGAGGCCGGAGTAGAGGGGCAGACGTAAGGGCACGTTTCAACACTTCAAAAGATCATTGAGAGGCTTCGTCCCAACAGAAAGGGACTCCCTTTTTCAATAAACGCATGAACCCTTTAGTGATCTCAGCGTAGTTTGTGACAAAACGATGAAGAAAGTTCGCTTTCCCTCTATAATATATGAAGCTAGGATATTGTGCATGGGGGAGGCAACTGAATGATCACCTCAACCTTAAGAGGATCGACCATGATCCATGTTGTCGAAACAATGAAATCTAAGAGACAACCTGACGTCATGCAGAAACTACATTTGTTAGGATTTAAGTGAATCTGATAGTAGCGACATCGTTCAAATATTAGTCAGAGGTGTGTGGGATGATCAGATCTCTTGTGAGAGCATGATGTCATATCATCAAGATAAGCCTTGACTATATGTCTAAGGTCATGGAAATAGAAATACATGTCCCACTGAAAAGTGGCTCCAACATTCTTCAGGCCAAAAGGCATCTTACGATATGCAAATGTGCCCCAAGGAAAAATAAAAGTTTTTTCATGCTGGTCTTCGGGTTTGATCTAAATCTGGTTATATCCCGAAAATCCATCCATGAATGAAAATACCTAACAACCTTCGCATTCATAGAAAATATGATTGATGAATGTGGTGGGAAAATTATCTTTCGGATAGGCCTTGTTCAAGTCACGAAATTCCATGCACACGCAAATCGTACCCAATTTTTTGTTAACCGGCATGGGATTTGACACCCATTCCGTCAACTGTATGGGGTAGATAAAACTGACTTTAATCAATTTCTCTACTTCAGCCTTAATTTTTGTCGCTTTATGAGGATTCACCGGACAAATCTTCTGTCAGACTAACTTGGCGTCAGGATAAGTCGTTATCTCATGTTCGACGATTCTTGGATCAATGCCTGGCATTTCCTTGTAATACCAGGCAAAAATGTCATGAAATTCCTTAAATAAATCTGTATAAATTCGAATCTCTTCGGGGGAGCAGTATGCTCTGATGAAAACATTCTCCATGACGCCAGGGGTTCTAGAGATATCTATGGGGATCATTTCAGCGATACTTTTCATATTACCCTCGGTGTAAACTGTGTGCGTTTCCAGAGGATTAATGGGAAAATACCTATCTCAAGTCATAGTCAAAACAAATTCACCTTCCTTTATTCTTATTAACTCCAGGAGGAAATAAGATCTGTGATGGAGATCATCCCAGGGTCTATCTGGACCAGTCAATGCCTCAATAATTGCCTCATCTAAGGGCAAGACCAGGTCTGAAGAATCTATAGTGGCAAGGGAACCTTGAGCCCAAATAGGTTGGAGAAATGGATCTAACTCTTGTGAGAGAGTCGGATCGGGGTTAGCCGAAGCTTGCTGGATAATGTTATATGCAACTTCTTCCATGGACAAGGGCATGACCATGTCAGAATGCCTTGTCCCTTTCATCGAAGCCGATGGGGAAGGAAGAGTCCACAGATCGTAAAAGTAAGTCATTCGGAATGACGACATTTGAAAAATTTCATCCCTAGGATGGTCGGGGGCAGCCAATATAAGCTTGACATTTCCAGAAGGAGGCGGGTAATCGAAAGTACCCATCAATGATGGGTACAAACCAACCCCTACATTGACGGTGTCGGGTTGAGGGTTATCAATCATTGGGACCGTGGATTCCCCTGATTAAGGGTCGGGACGGAAGAAGGACAATTGGTCAATGGTCATAATTAGGCCCTCATGTGGAAACAACAAGACCCAAAAAACTATGGCAACCACTGCATGCATTGCATAGGTCCAACTCCTTCCTAACAAAAGGTTGTAGTCGAGAGGCGCATCGACCACTTCAATTTCAATGCACATGGTCTTCCCTCCTAACTACACGGGGAAATAAGGAATGATTCCATGTGGTATGAATGAACCACCGTAGAATTCCATAAGAAATGTAGGTGACAGAGACAAAACAGGTTGGCCAATGGCCTTCCAACACGCCAATGAAATCAATAAAGTCGAGGCACCCTCGTCAACCACCGTACGGAAGATATTCCAAGTAAAATATTTCATGGTGTAAGCCACTACTATCTAAAATGAAACGTGGTAAGGAAGATGAGGTTTCAAGTCGGTTGGATCGAGAATAATCACTCTCGGGTTACAAGTCTCTACAAATCCCAAGACGGATAACAAAGACTTTCTCTGCGAAGGGAAGCTCTATAGAACCTCCAAAGTGGACATCGCGCAAGGGGTTTGTGCCAAATATTCCACAACATAGTAGTTCTGGGAAGCCCTCACATTCGGATTATGAGAATCTTTCTTGAACACTCCTTTGGGGATGCATGTCATTATTTCTCCCATTGTCTTCTGAATCTGGAGAGGAACTGGTGGGTTTGTGGCTTCTTTACCCTTTTCGAAAGATTCTAGCATTCTGTAATCTTGGGTCATGGTCACTATATGAGCATCACCTTTCAACATGTAAACATTCACAGTTGAGGTATTACCAGTAGACACGGGGGGTCCCTGACTTCCCCCTTCCGTGCTCGAAGATGCTGAGGCTTGAACCATGATTTTCCCATGTGGAAATGGGTTCGTCAGCACAACAGGTTTTTTCTATGCCAATATCTTTTGGGCCTCCACAAGTCGAGGGCACAGGTGAGTCGTGTGGTCTTATGTGCAAAGTTTACACGGATACTTCGAATTTCTCTTCTCTGTGTTGCCTCCGCCAACATTGTTATTAGCATTTTTGTCCCCTTTACCCTTCTTGTTATGTTGTTTTTTCTTTCCTTCAGGATATTGGTTGGCCTTCGAGTTCGTCAATTTCACACTATGTACTTTCGACATTTGGGTAGGGGGAACAGCCAAACCGAAGGCCTAGATGACCATTGTATGTTGTATTGACAATTTTTGTAATTGATTTGACAACAGATTAGTGGAATTTCCTTTTGTTGAACCCATTATACCATCGGCATGTGGTCCAGACTTTTGTTTTCCCTTGTCGAGGATGGACCGTGGAGCATCTAGAAAGATCTCATAGAGTAAGCCATACTGAGAGTAAATCAGTTCGAGTTTTTGCACTCTCATTATCGCCTCCTCCTCTAAAAACACTCCCTAAGTTGCAACATCCTTGGATAAAATTGGTACCAAAGAATTCAGGAACCACTCCAGCAAAAACTCCGGTGGGACCTGTACCTTAATCAAGCTCTTCTGACGCCTCCATTCTCAAATGTGATCTGAGATATGGTCGACCTTAATCTTCTCAAAGTTGGCCAACAACTCGGTGTCGGCATCATATCTCATGGGTAGTTGGAAATGGTTTAGGAATACCATCGCCAAGTCGCTAAAGTAAGAATACCTTGAGCGGTCAAGCTCAATATACCATTTTGTGGCACCCCTGATAAGAGTGCGTTGAAAAGGCGCAACTGTATGAATTTGTCTCGCAGTGATTTTGATGAGCACCATAAGTGGAAGGTTGTCACGTGATCACCCGGGTCTTCTCCAGGCTTTCTTTCGAATTTTGAAATATTCAAGGGAAAATTAGTCGGCATGGGGGGCCAACGCGGATCATGACAAATCGGGTCATTAAGCAACCTTGACAAGTTTGGTAGATGTAGCATTTCCATAAACGGTAGTTTGCGTTGGGTACTATGTACAGGAAAAAGGGGGCCTAAAGTTTGACTGACACTAGGTTGTCAAGAAAAGTTGGGTTGTTGGCCAGGGTTCTGGTAAAAACCGTCGCCTTGACCAGTGTACAGAAACTACATTTTTTGGGATATCATTGAATGATTTCCATAATTGGATGACGTGGTTTAGGCAAGGATTTCTCCTTGCATTGTGTTCCAAGGATTTTGGAAGGGGATGCCCCCAACAGATCCGACGGGCATAGGTACTGAGCCTTTCTCGTGGTTCCATTGACCATGGAATGGGTTTCCCTTGACCGACATCCCTTGCGAGGGAACTGATCCCTACCAAGGATTGCAAAGTCCTTGTGAGGATAAAACTCATGTATTTTTCCCCTGTGTAGGAATAGTACCCTGCATAGGATTCTGTTGCCCAAAACCGGGGTTGCCCCCAGCCGAGATAACAACCAAATAAAAAGAATTATTACCAAATGCGTCGAACAAAGAGAACGACATGGATCCCACCAACTTAGTGTAAGACGAGGGTCCTAAATTGTCTGCTCCAAACAAGTTGTAGTTAGCATTCAGCCCGATGGGTTTCTTGAAATCACCACTGAGCGAGGGGGATGAAGGAGTTATATGACCCCCATCGTAAGGGATAACATTGAATGGGACTGAACCCTTGCATGAGATATTTTGAGCTCCCTACCCCCAGACCCATGGTCTGTAAGGTGGATTAGGTAAGTACTGAGTCCGAATCAAATTCAGGCATCCCATATGAAAATGGAGGGCCCATCGCACTGTGCATAAACAGAGCAGTGGTCGTCGCCGATGATGGTATCAGACCACTACTAGAAGTAGAGGGAGTCAAGACCACTGTGGTCTGGACCGACGAAGGTGGGTTAGGAGGCAACATACCCTCTGTGGTAGTAGTCGAAACAAGAGTATGAGGACTCCCAGACAAAGTAGTGTCATTTTCTTCCATAGCTTCCTGTAATACTATCTGACGCTCGTAAGGTGTCACCCTCGGAGGGTCAACTTGTACTAAGATAGGCGTCGAAAAGTCAGTGATCGGAGGGTTGGTTGGACCGAGATCTTCCACTCCAAGGTAAAAAATAGTAGGTTCCTCCGGAGTTGAGTAATCTCCTCTCGAAGTTGGCTCGGGCATAGTTTCCTGCAGCTCGATCGCTTCAAATGACCCTTGTTGGTCAAGTATTCAACGTAATGGTGGCGGTGGTGGATCTAATGCAACTGGTGGTAGGCTCTGAAGCATTCTCGACCGATGGAGCTCTTGATATTCCACTTTGTGAAAATATCAATGACACAATAAGGATTTAACTATCGTTTAAAACCAAGCACACACTAGAAAAAATCCTATAAGATAAACCAAGAAAACCACTATCTAGTAGGAAGAATAGTTACACCAGCCAATAGTAGAGTAACTTACCGGTGTAAGTGAAACTCGAACAAGGAATCACCCTCCGGGTATACTCTGCAAAGTGTGACCCAATGTCTTCCCTAGGTACCGCGGTATACCCCCACAGTCACCTGTGTAATACCCTAGAATATATGCAACTAAGTTGCCAGCTCGTAAACAGTCACTAGGCGGGTATAGTCGACAGTTGGGTGGCCCGCAATGAGCAGGATAACAAGTTCGAAACCTATCGAGGGTATCGAAAGAAGGTGGTCCAAAATGCAACAGAGGATATCGAACGGATTTGAGGTCCACGAAGCTCTGTAGGAAAATGCAGGTGATGGTATTCCCACGATAGATCTTCACTATGCATTCCCCACTACGTTTAGTCCGTCTTTGGAGGGGTTATATCCGCTTCCTTTCCTCACGCAACCTCGTGTTTAGCCCCTATGTTAGAGGGGGTTCCAAGATAAATTTCACGTCACTGGACTTGAACACTCCCTATCTCATACTCCTATGTTTTTTTAACGGCCTTGAAGAGTTTCCTCTCCAACCTAATTCAAGTCCCTAACCCTAAACTAGTTGGTTGACCCTACAAACAAAAAATTATAATTAATTTTAGATTTAGCATTCGTTTTAATGGCTTGATTAAATCAAAGGATATGGTTATGAAACTAGTGATGTTATCAGATGAAAAAAGGATAAAAATATGAAACTTTGAAAGAAAAATTGCTTCTAGTCAAAAGTAAAGATTTACAACTAACTCTTTGTAACCAACTTTTCTTTAACTAATTTTTTTTTAAGATATTTAAAAAGAAGACCTAAAACAAGATTTTGCTTGACTACAAGCTACTTAAGTTTCAATAAATCAGTAAAGAACTTAAAAACATACTTTTTTCCTTTCTGTAAAATAACTAACTCCAACTACTTTAACAAACTAAAAATGAAAATTCATTTTTTTTTAAATCACTTCAAACAGAAAAACTGAAATATTTTTTTTTCTCTTTTTTCAAAGCAAATGAAAGGGGGGAAAAGAACAACCAGACAATATTGAAACATATATTTGACCTACTGCGGATCACAGGGAATCACTAAAGAAACCAAACAGGTAGATCAATAATTCAAAGACTTGCTTAAAACCCTTTCAGAAATAAACAAAAGAAACTTCAAAAAGACAAGTAAACTGAAATCTAACCCAAGTTATAGCTGTAAAAATAGAGACTCTAAACTATATCAAGAAACCCTGAGAAGTATTAACCTCAATCATAAAAGAGGTTGGCTGCCTCTTTTTCAAAAAAAAAAAATCTTGAACCAGGTACGTTATTGTTGCTTTAGCAGCCTGTGTATGCACGTGGGTTGTTTACTAAGAAGGGCACGTATGTACGTGGGATGACCCAAAGTAGGGCGAGTACACCTCTGTACTTCCTTAAAAAGGAAATAAAATGAACAGTCTTATAGGGCAGGGAGAACTGGTATGGCACCTGAAGGTGACCAGAATCCCTTAAAAGACTCAGAAGAAAATAGAAACTTGAAAGGCAGAAAAACCAATCAGACAACCCAAAATCCCCTAAAACCATAGAGGCTTCCCCATTATGGTCACCAGTTCTGCTAGTGGGAAAACCTCCCCTATGACTACACTAGGGTTCAGAATGTAGGCAAATCAATTAACCGTCTAAAAGTCAACTACTTCTCTAAACTACCCCAAACATACCAAAATTCATACAAGAAAAGAAAAGATGAGGGGGGTCGGGTAACTATATCTCTACTCCACGTCCAGTGATGATCCCATCGTGCTTGAAAGTTTCGTTGACTGCACGCCTCCTCCCAAGGATGACCTTCATCCAAATATTAACAAACAAAAAACTACAAGCATGTTATTTCATATAAAAATTAGGGTTAGATGTTAGAATGTTAAAACATAAACCAATAAAAGAATTCAATACACCATGATTTGGGATAGGAAAAGTAATTTTTTTATTAATAACTCAATTATTATACCTTTACAATCAAAGTCGACTACTACTCCATAAACCTGGTCCGGGCTCCTCTTCACCAAGCTCCAAGTGCACCTTTGTATGGCTTCTCCTCTCAACCTTTTGATCTCTTCTTTGGAAGTGAATGGGTTCTGATTGAGGAAGAAGGGCTAATGGGGAAATGAAGAGGCACTTCTCACAAAAGGGATGCAATAACTTGGGCAAGGAGGGGATGTGAAACGGGCAGAGTTTCAATGTTCTTACGTCTATATGTAAAATGAGACCCCAACACCTCCTTTTATATGAAAAAAAAATGGTAATTTGGTTGTGTGACGGGCTATAGGCAGTGGATTAGTTGGGAAACTACCCAATAGCCCGTAATCTCAACGAATTCCTTGCAACTTTTTATTTTTTGCAACTTTTGCAAGTATAGGTGGGATGTATGTTGCAACGTGTGTATGTACGCGAGCTATAGTGGTGCAACAAGCGTATGCACGCGGACAATATTGGTGCAGGGCATGTACATCTTCAAAAAAATGGTTTTTTAGAAGAGCAACTTTGTAGTGCTTTGGAAAAAAATAAAAGTAAGAGGGCCAAAGCCCAGGTATGCATGCGTAGATAAATTTAGGGTTATAACAGGGAGTGGGTGTGAGAGTATGAGGAATGTCAAGGTAAGGTCTAGCTCTAGGTATTTCCATGTTTTGTGATGTCTAGGTTTTTCCATGTCTAGGTCTTACCATGTATAAGAGTGTGAGGGAGAGAGAGGGAGACATAAAAGGGGGGTAGAGAGGGAGAGTGAGAGTGAGATAGAGTGGGGGGTGTAGATGTAGGAGAGGGAGGAAAAGTATAGAGAAGGAAATGATTTCTAGGAGCGTGTGGGCGTTCCTAGAGCCCGTCCACGCTCCTAGAATGTGTGCATCCTCTTAGAACATGTGAGCACCCATTTGAATTCAATTTTTTTGGGCAAGATTGACAAGGTTTATGTTGAATTGGTTGGCTCTGATTTAGGTTTGGAATGACAAAACTAGTGGTTCAGTCTACAAATTGATAAAAACCTCCATTTTTGTGAATACCCCTCTATATCTCTGTCTTTGACATTATTTTTCTATAGGATAAAAAATTCAGTTGTTGACGAAACTATAGACATATATCGAATCAGCTATGCAGATTTCAAATATATAATTTAAAAAAAAATTAATATTGTTTATTATTTTTAATCAATTTTTGTCTTCACTTATATCAAAATCCTAGAATACATACCTCTCTTATTTCTTCTATAATGTTTTTTTTGGCTTAACCATTTCTCAATTGAGTTATATGCAACACTAGAGGAGATTAATACCTATGATATGAAAATAAATACTTTGTTTTGATCATGTTAAGACCCTTTTAGCCTACACAAACAAAAGACATTGTAATTTTAGGAATATGTTGACTTTGATAATTTAATATATATATATATATATATATATATATATATATATATATATATATAAATATATATAATAATTATTAAAATTTTCCAAAAAATACACGGCACAATAAAAAATGGGTTATCTACAAGTATGCAAGTTTTGGTAATGAAATTCCATTGTTAAGACACTCAACACCTACACGAACGAAAACATATACCTTATATTTTTTTGGAAAATTAAGATATGACTGTTAAAAAAAATCAAATTTGACCTAGTTATTCACAATGTATATGAATAAAAGTTGTATATTCAGAAAGATAATTCAATTTCCTATGTTTCATCTTCTTACACCATATTCAAATTCATTGTAAAAGTACCTTGAATAATCCCTCCAAGTTAACAGATTATTGTTTTTTCAGGTTTTCATTGCTACTAATGTGTCATGAGAGACAATCATTAGCTTGCACTCACCCCTCTATATTTTGGATATAAAAATATATAGAGAGGAGGACCAAGTCATATTGGTGTTCTTCATTTTCTAGATGATAAGCATTGACTCACCAATGATGGTTAAAGAATTGAATTGCACTTCCCATATCAATGCAATCCCTTGATACAATGTGAGTGATTTTGCCTAGTTATTGGAGGTTTCCTCGAGTCCCAAATTCTATGTTAATTCACATTATCCTTCAAGGTTGTAAGCAAACCCAAAATCAAGAACTTACCACCCTTGATAATCAATCAATTATTATTTCATAGAAGCATCTATATTGATGATATGGATGGACCATAGGCCTATTATTTATGGTTCGAGTATACCACCAACAATAAATGACAAGAAGAATAATTACAATGACAAGATTTCAATTGTTGTGTGGGATTATCGAAGAACATTCAAGAAATAAATGTGGAAAATGCCATTTCAATTGATGTTAATATGGACTTAATAACTTAAATGAAATTTTGGATAATGAACTTGCACATTTCCATCATGATCAAGATGGATGATACAAAGTCATTAAAGCACAAGTTTGATCAAATTAAAAAAGATGTAAGAGGTACATACAAAGATTTCGATTGCACCACTATTATTGTAGAAACACCCACAATATTAGTTTATCTGGGCATGGAAGATATCTCTATTGAAATGGCTAAGAGGGATTTATTTGGAACAATAGGATCAAAACGCATTTCCTTCACATATTTGGGCAAAAGAAAGTTAGCATCTTTGATAGTCATCAAAGTCTTCCTAGAATTGGGATGAACAAGGAAAAGTGGAAATCAAGAGCCCTAATAGGCTATGACCTGACATCATGCCCATTGGTATAATTCATGTTGAAATATGAAACAAATGAAACATGAACTTTATAAAATAGTGCGTGCAAATGAATCACTAGGGTTTATTGGAGATGGGAAGGACTATATATATATATATCCCAAAGGGTTTGGATCCACTGGTGGGTAAGGTTCAATTCCAATGAGGTCGTTTCTTCGAGCCATGGGGTCACCTTGAGGTAGTGGTAAAATGTGTGGTTGCACCTAGAGATATTATATGTTAAATGGTCTTGTGATCCATGCACATATGAGTGCTTCAAATCCCACCCCTATGTCCTTCAATTTTGTTTGGCCAAAGGAGTTTTATCCAATGGAGAGAAGCAATGTGTTTTTCATTAGTGGGTAATGTTCAATTCCTATGAGGGATTTTCCTAGAGTCGTGGGGTCTCCTTGAGGTAGTAGTCGAATGTGTGGTTTTACCCAAATAGATTATATTAAATGGTATCGTGACCCATGTACACATAAGCGGATCATTCCATGAATTGAGAATGATTCAATTTGTTGAGAGAGGAGAAATCACACATCTATTTTCATATATATATATATCCCAAAGGGTTTGGA
>JZKD02S1984511.1:385340-396185 GCA_000966675.3 Picea glauca
ACAATAAAGACCACCAAATAATTCAATTCAAAGTCATGTAAAAAATACATTGAACATTGACAAATATGTTTGAAAGTGTTGTCCAAAATGTCACTTTGAGTGATTTTGAAATTGTGACAATAATTGTGTTTGGCAATATTAGATATTTTGACAATAAAGACCACCAAATAATTCAATTCAAAAAACATTGACAAATATGTTTGAAAGTGTTAAAGCAAATTGATTGCTTGCTTTTATATTGCAACCCGGCGGGACTATATAAGTCGGGGTAGTCTTCAAGTGGGGTAGTAAACAGACGAGCAAAGCCCGCAGGACTTGCCTTAAGGTCAGTGCCAATAGCTAGTTGTCATAGCCGAGGATAGCCGGGAGTACTTGCCGCTAGTCATTGCCGGGAGGACTTGCCCGTGGTATACAAGTTGAAAGCCCAGTTGATGTCGAAGAAGGACAAGTTGATTGCTTTCTTTATTATACTTTCACCCCGAGAGTAAGGAAGTCGGGGTGGTCCCACGGACGGGCGAATGAGTCCAAAATGTCACTTTAACTGATTTTGAAATTCTAACAGTAATCGACGTCTACATTTTGTTTACGGTATCATCCAAAAAAACATCCAACCTCCCTCACACATTTAAAAATTTACAACCCCACCACATAAAACTCTGAAATAATTGTGTTTGGCAATATTAGATATTTTGACAATAAAGACCACCAAATAATTCAATTCAAAGTCATGTAAAAAATACATTGAACATTGACAAATATGTTTGAAAGTGTTGTCCAAAATGTCACTTTGAGTGATTTTGAAATTCTAACAGTAATTAACGTCTACATTTTGTTTACGGTATCATCCCAAAAAAACCATCCAACCTCCCTCACACATTTAAAAATTCACAACCCCTCCACATAAAAGTCTGAAATAATTATGTTTGGCAATGTTATGATCCAAAAGCATTAAGTAATTTGACGTCCTCGCTTTTCCCACGCATGAAGTCTATTAAATGAACATATCTTTTCAACTGGTAAATGGGAATGGGGAAGTGATTTGGAGAATAATATATAGCGTGAAGAAAGAAAGTCAGAGTCAAAGTTATGTAAAAAATACATATACTGTAATTTTGACAAATACATTTAAAAATAATGTCCAAAATGTCATCTTGACAGTTGGAAAGTGACTTACATTTTGTTTTGTTTGTGTCATCTTCTATGGTTTGAACTGGATTGGCTGGCGTCTCAAAAAACCATCCCACTTCACCCACGCATTAAAAAATTCCATAAAATAATGCATGACCCCACCCCATAAAAGTATATTAAATAATTGGGTGGCAATGTTGGGATCGAAAAGCATTAAATAATTTACGACTCACTTCACCCACACATAAAGTTGAAAGTTCTTCACCCACACATAAAGTTGAATAAACTAGATTAAACTAACATATCTTTTTGATGGACAAATTGGAATGTCCAAGTGAACATGAGAAAGAAATATACAATGAAGAAAGGGTTTATGTTTTCTTTATTGAAAACTAACAATTGATGTAGATAGTGAAGAATCTTTTTTTGAGCAGAGATTATATATAAACTTTTAACCCCATAAGTTTTTGTGTTCACATTTTAGCTCATAATATTTTAGCTAATTATTACATGTGTTTGAGTAAAGTCGATTTACGTTTTTTCCATAAGTTTTTGTGTTTACATTATAATTTTTGAGCTAATTATTACATGTGTTTGAGCAAAGTCGATTTTCACATTTTTGTCATTGAGATAAATTTATATGAGCAAAGTCGATTTTCACATTTTTTTCATTAAAATAAATTTATAAAAATATGAAAAAAATTAATATAATTTATTTCAAATTATAATAAATAAGTGATAAGTTGTTAGTGTAGTAGTGGAATTTGAAGAAGAATATAAATACATATATGCAAGAGCATTGTTTAATTATTATTGTTTAAATTACATTTATGAATGCAGAAATAAATTTAGCATGCTAAAAAATCTTTAGAACATTTTGATTATACAAAATTAACTACTAAAAAATATACAAATCCAACAATTTATCTTCTAATTTTAAAAAAATTAAACAAAAAATATAAAAAAACTAAAACTAAAACAATTAAACTATAAATAAAAATATAATAATTAATATAGAGATACTACTTATTTAATTATTCTAAATAATTATCACAATTTTAATGATTATATATAATGATAATTACACACATTTATTGAAAAACTCAACATTTAATAATGAGATTTTAATCATAACGATGGTTTTAATATGCCTCCAATATTCTTGATCATCACAAAAATGGAAAAAAGATTAACTTCCTTACCTATCAACATATATGATCATTAACCATTTCTGATGCCATTAGTGAGATTAACTTAATAATGACTCATTGGTTTATTAATGTCTGATAATTTAAATGTTCGATCGGTTATTTAGATGCCACTGGGTTTATTTTGTGGGAATTTTTTTTTTTGTATTTGTTATTTATTTATCGTATACTGGGTATTTTACTGTTCATCCTGAGTTATTGGAGTTTTTTAAGTTGAAAGGTGCACACTTATTGACAATGGACACATTTAATAGGTTTTTAGTGATTGTCGGAAGAACCACAGTGTTTTTGATAGCTTGTCGACATTTCGGATCCACAACAGGATCCATCTTCAAGACAATTTCTAAACAAATCTCTCACCACAGAAATCTAAATGATCAGGTTTTTAGTGCTTAATCACTTTTGTATGGACAAGATTAAATATTGATGGAATATTCTTACTTGTCCCAATAAATCAATGGCTGTGATTTCAACCACTAACTTCCTCACTATTATAAAGGCATCCATTTTCATATTTATTTTTTTACTTTTACTTGATCATATTTAAAATTTACTATGGTGGCTAGTTGATTACCATCTGTGAGTGATTAACGTTTCATTTTCTTGGCCAACCGAAACCTTTAAATGTTCACAACCATGATTTTTACTTTACTGGGCGGGATTTTCCTGCCTGGGGCTTTTACCGCATCGGTTATTTAATGCGTAGGGTTCTGTTATTCAATATGTTTAGATTTTTACTACATCTACTATTTATTTACTGGGTGGGATTTTTCTGCCTGAGGCTCTGAGGCTCTTATGCTTCAGTTATTTAATGCGCAGGGTTCTGTTACTGTCAATAATAGGTTAATGGAGTTTTTTTATTATGAATAGGTTAAGCAGGATTGCGTGGCAGGCTCCATTCATTCTGAGAGTTCTCGCTGAGTCGGAGAGGGAATTGCGATAGACCATAGAGGGCAGATCATGTTCTCTGTAACGTAGACGGACGATTTCGAGCATGTGAAAATATTTAGGTTGACACGAGTTGGATCTTTTCTTGTAGAGGTTTTTTATCTTATCTTTTTTATTATTTTTATCAGTGTAAAAATTACTTTTTGATCGTAAATTTATTATAGTTCGGTTGTGATGGTTTTTAATAAATTTATTGAAATTGAAATATAATTCTCAGTATAAAAGAAAAAAGGTTATTATTTTTTTAATAAATTATATATATATATATATATATGTTCATTTTTCATTTTATGGCAGCGTTTTATTTTTTTTTCAGGGTCAGCCGAAACCTTTCAGCGTTCACTAGTCCGCTGTGCTAGTTTTATTATAGATCGGGTTCTCTAAGGAGTTACATGGGAGAAGAGTGCGGGGGTTTGTGGTTTCAATACTTTATTTGAGCCATTCATTCATTTCTAGACTTCTCACTCATAGGGAATTCTAATGTGACCATGGAGGGTCGATCATGTTCCTGGGTAACCCTCAAGTATACATATTTTACCCTCTCTTGATTTGAACTATGAAGGTATACATACCCTACCCTCTCTTGATTTGAACTTACACTCCAGTTTTGATTACATGGAATGATCATACTCATTTTGGAGACCAGGTCTTCTAATTACGTCTTAATCATTGAACCTCTTCCCTCAATTGAATGAGTGTATATTCTTATAATTTTTGTTTGGTTGGTGTATGCATTTTTTGATGGGTTGGTTGATGTATGTACTTTTTTGGGTGTATAAATTATTCTTTACTTTATATTTGATCCCAAATCATTTTTGTTTGGTCGGTGTATGCATTTTTTTATGGAATGGTTGGTGTATGCACTTTTTTGGGTGTATAAATTATTCTTTACTTTATATTTGATCCCAAATTTATTGATGTTGGGTTGATCTATGTAATGGTTTTTAATAAATTTAGTAGAGAAAAAATTGGGTTGAAGCTAACGACTTTTGGATTTGAAACTGACATACCTTTTGGTGATCCAATCCCACAGCTAGGACCTTTTTCGGAATTTTTTCAAGCTATCTTTAAAGAATTGATTTTCAAAAAATTGAAGAGAGGGTTGATCATCTTTCAAAAATTGAGAAAATGATTGATTCTTTTCAAAAATTTGAAGAGATGATTGATGAGATCTAAAAGAATAAGAGGCATTCCACGAGTTAGATATATAGACAAGAGTGAATTGAATGACAGGATATAAAATCAAATACTGAGAGAGACTACCCCTATGGATAGTGTAATGGATATAGTTTGAGTGGTGCAAAGGGAGGTTGTTATTTTTCCTTGTATAATTTTTTTTTAATGAATCAATTATCAAATTATATGATGGATTTTCCAAAAAAATAAAATAGAGAACCATAACCCACCTCTTAAATTTAGGTTAATTTATTAAACTAACACAACAACATTATTAAATGTGTTAATATATGTCATCTGTGTCATTAATTTTTGAAAGGTGAAAAATGATGTAGATCGGCCTATATCAACCACTTTTAATAATGTGATTGTGTTAATTATAAATCAATAAACTTTAACTTTTTATATTATTGAATTCCAACTACTAAAATAACTTTACAAATGATATATAAAAAACACACTAATACTACCAACAATTAACTATGCTAATACTAAATTGATTAATTGGAAAATCATTCCCTTGACTTGGAGATCATTTTGGAGAAATTTTCTATTTACAAATATGTTTTTTTTTCTAATTGAAATAATACACTGAGTTCATTACATCTTTAATGTATAATGAAAATAGTGAAAAATTTAGTTAAAGCATTATTGTTATTAGTTTTAAATTTTAATAACAATTTTCTACTCTATAAAAACATTTAAGATAATATACAACTTGGAAGAATGAAACACGAAGGGAAAACAACTATCTTTTTGTTAAAATGAATAAACTTTTTAAGATTTTGATTTTATTTTTTTTTCATTATAAAAATCTAATTATAAAATCTTTGTTAAAATTGTAATTTTAAATTTTTGAAATTATTGTTTTTAATGTAAAATCATATTCAATACTCATATACTTTTATTACAATATGATTTTGCAATATTAGTAATTCACATTTACAATTCCATTAATCCTTAATGTTGTTTATGAATGTTTCTTATCAAATGACAAACAATTATAATTTTCATTCATATTATTTTTACTATTTTAATTAATTCAATAAACCAATTCATAAAACCTTTATAATAAAATATTTCTTTTGTTTCTTTTCCATAAAAATGTTACATTTTTATATGGAAAACACTTAATTAAAAAAATCCTATGAACTCCATATACAAATCCATTTAAACATAGTGAAGAGATCCCACTTAGCAAAAACTAAAGTTACCTCACGTAGCTTTTTACTTTTTTCCATGTGAAATTAGCTCAATTTTATAAAGTGTATAAAATCATTTACATCTCTGATGTCAGACATACAGTCCAAAGCGAAATGAACAAACAGTCAGATCTGGAATGGTCCAAATGAGAAAATCAGCCCGGAAGCAAGGAGAGAACAATCGACTATCCACGTCGGCAAGCACAACAGAGAGGTCGTTGACCGTCCCACGGGGTCGCCTTCCACCCACCTCCAGCCAACGACGAGCGGCGTAGCTTTTTACTTTATTTTCATAGGAAAGTACACAATAAAAAATTTGTCATCACTGTGTCGCCCTCGGGTTGTGAATTTCCCCGGTAAGGTGAACAGCGTGGGCGTGCTCCAAGGGCATGATTTGGAAACATTCAAAGGTGTGAGTGCTAATTTAGTAGGGTAAGTGATTTTTATCATGCAATAAGACAATGATTAAAAATGTGCTCTTTTTTTAAATCATGTAAGTTGAAAGGTGAATAATATAATACACACCCATCATTTACTCATTATATTATATAGTTTTATTCACTAAGCTGATTGTTTATTTCCTATGAAATTAAAACATCGTGTCATATGCTATGGATTCATTCTCCGTGTTTGTAATTCAAAACCCATGTGGACTCGTACACATTAGAGTGTAATTTCTTTCTCCGTG
Source organism: Picea glauca (assembly GCA_000966675.3). Taxonomy (NCBI): domain Eukaryota; kingdom Viridiplantae; phylum Streptophyta; class Pinopsida; order Pinales; family Pinaceae; genus Picea; species Picea glauca. Next base: position 391,691 of record JZKD02S1984511.1, read on the forward strand.
TTTGTTGACCTAAGCTTTCAAAACCCATGTGGACTCGCACATAATAAAGTGTTGGGCACGGAACTCTTGCAACGAGGTAACCCACAATTGTATTAACAACATTAATTAATCAACTTTTAATCTTAAAAATGTGATTCTTAAACATCGATTTACGTGTCATAATGGCTTTAATTGGTGGTTGTTTTTCTGACATGCTACCAATGGGAGTTTACTTGAATGTATGGTTACCTATCCACAATTTAATAACTATAGAAAGGAATAGTGCATAGTCTAAGTGATGCAGGAGCATCGCAAGCAAAGCGTAAGCGGAGGACAATTGGATATACACCAATATCCAACGCACATTTTGAAGATATTTTGAAATTTAAAAGATGAAACATTAATGTATTAGTTGAAAGGATGTAATTGCTCTTAAATGTTTTGGGGATTGTAATGTAAATCTTGAACGTTGCTCTCATTTGTCAGTTGGAGGCATTTAATGTAATAAATGTAAAGTAGTTGTAGTCTTTAAACTCAAGAAAGCTCCCTCGTATGTATTGTATTATTATCCTCAATTGTAAGAGTAGAAGCTGTAGAGCAAGAGAACATAGGAGAGCAGAGAAGAACATAGATTGTAGAAGTTGTTTGAGCAGATAGTTGTTGCTATAGAAACCATGTACAGAAGCACTTGAATTAATATAAGAATGCTTTGATCCAATTTCATGGTGTTGTTATGGTTACTGTTTGCATCTATTGAATGATATGTTTACCGTTTTCTTATATGCTTGGTTATGCATTTATTTCAATGCTTTATGTGTATGATTTCATGTTGAATGTATGAAGTCTGTGAGAGGGAGAATATAAGTTTCAATTTCTTCTCATCCTGAGAATTCCTGCAAAGAGTGCAGTGAAGATCCGCAAAGAGTGAGTTGACAAGATTTTGAGTTTTACCTCAGAAAAGATCAGGAGAGATAGAGTTGTTCTTATATCAACATAAATGCAAGTATAACACAGAGCCGTGCAAGGTGTGCACAGGCCAGGTTGAAGTCTTAGACTTTTCCAACCAAGTGAGTAGTTGAAGAACTTATGTCACAAGGAGTGTTCAGAGTTGGAGATATCAGATAATCAAAAATTATCGTGAAGGCCATAAGGAGTGTGTGCAAGATCCCTTAGAATCCTTGAATTTGCAGCAAGAATCAAGCTCAGAAGGGATAGAGACTTGGAAAGTCCAGAGGACAGACGAGGGTCGAAGTCACCTCGTAGAAATCAAGCTCAGGAGGAAAGACCCCGAGTTATTTGGCAAGGAACTATTGAGAACCTGAACAGACGGTGGAAATTCTTGGAGGGAGAAGCGTCAATTTTTCATGGACCATCAGATCTAGTAGATCCGCGGGAAGGATAAGGCCAAGTGTCTTTCAACACTCGCAAGCTCATAAGAGATAGTGGTCGTTAGATCCATAGGAGCGTGAGCCGTTGATTGGGCGCTCTGAGATATCGACATTTCGGGAGTCGGGAGTATGGAGGAATCTATAACTCGGGAGTCCTAATACGCGAAATCCCGACAAGAATTGGACCGTCAAATCGTGGGAGATTTAGGACCGTTGATCTGTGGCGAGGAAGTTCGCGAGTTCAGATATCGGGAAAAGGGAGCAAAGTCACATCACGAGTTCCCGACACACGAAATCTTGACGCACTTGAAGGTTGGGCCCTAGGTCACAATAGAGGGTCACATCGGTGAAGGACTTAAGGGAAGATCTAGGAATCGTTAGCCCATTTTGGGGTTTCAAGAATAAGAAGAGTTGGGGTGACTCGCAATGGAAGTCCCGACATAGCGAAACCCGATGCGCCTTTGGGGTTAAGTCTGTGGTCACGCTGGTGGTCACGTGGAGTGTAGGCTTGTGTATGGTGCATGTTGGCACTGGCGGAGCATATAAGAGGAGACCTATGGTTATATGTGTGAAGGGTTCCAACGGGGACCAAAGAGCCATTTTGGCTCGGGAATTTGAAGATCCAAAGACCGAGAGGTCATGCAGATCCTGCTGAGGTGGGGGCATGTGTCAGGTGGTATCAGAGCTAACAACTTTTGTTTTCTATAGAGAGAAGACAGAGGACAGTTGTGATTGAATTATGCATGGACATATTGAAACAATGCCACTGATGAGACGTCAAGAGAGACCTATGCCTGATCTAGCCGTGGAAAGGGAAATGAGACAGCTTCGTGCTCAATTGGATTCCATGGAGACAACACAGAGGTGAACACCTGATACTGGAGATATCAGTGAGGCCAAAAGTGAGAATGAAGATGGATCTGAAGAAGAAGTTGTAGCCGAAGATGCTGCAGAGGAATGCCTATTTAAATTTGTTGCCAGAATAGGTTCCAGAGATAAATTTGACATTCTGATGTATGAAGGTAATTTAGACATTGAAGAGTTGCTAGATTGGTTTAGAGCTCTGGATAAATACTTCAAGGATGTCGAGGAAGATAAGAAGGTTAAGAACGTTGTCACTAGACTGAAAGGGCATGCAACACTGTGTTGGGATGAACTGCAGGCTGACAGGCGTTGCAAAGGAAAACAAAGAATCAAAAGCTAGGACATAATGGTAGTTAAGATGAAAGCCAAATTCATACCCATAGATTACCAAATCAATATGTTTCGAAGAATGAAAAATTTGAGACAGAAAGGGATGACAGTGAAGGAATACACTGAGGAGTTTTACAGGTTAAATATTAGAGCTGGTCATCGTGAGAGTGATGATGAAAAAGTCACCAGATACATGAATGGCCTGAGATATGAGATTCAAGATGAGATTAGAATGGTGACAATCAAGAATGTAAAAGATTCTTATCAGATTGCTTCACAGGTGTAAGTGAAATTGGCCCGAAAGAAAGGTCAAAGGGGCAGAGGTAGAAGTCAGAGCAGAGACAAAGCAATTGCCTAGGACAGAGTACAGAAGCCCAAGGATGAAGAAAAGAAACTTGATAACCACCCAGAAAGGAGAGGAAGCTCACAAGGAGGACAATATGTCGATAGGAACACTTTTCCTCGAGCAAGAGGAAGAGGAAGAGGCAGAGGAGGTGAAATAAAGTTTTTCGTCTGTGAAAAGATCGGACACAAATATTTTGAATGTTTCGATAGAAAAAGAAATGGAGGAGGACAAGCTCACATTTTAGAAGAGCAAAGGTGAAATGTTGAGGCAACAGATGCAGAAGGTGGAAGATCCTTAATGATGGGGAAAATTTTCTTGAAACCAAAGAAAGAGATGGAGAATCCAGTCTAGAGGAACAACTTATTTAGGACTTCTTGCAAGACCAATGATAAGATATGGAAGGTGATAGTTGATAGTGGAAGCACAGATAATCTAGTATCCACAGAGATGGTGGAAAAGATGGAATTGGAGACAGTTGCACATCCAAGCCCATACAAGGTTTTGTGGTTGCAAAAAGGACATCGGGTAACTGTCACTAAAAAATGTTTAGTTGAATTTAAGATAGGGGGATACAGAGATGAGATCTTATGTCACTACTACATATGGGCGGATTATTCCACGGAAATTTTCCACGCTTCCACTAGTTTCATATTTTTTTTAAATAGGGTGGGATTTTCATCGCTACTGCCACGAAAGTTTGTCGCAATATTGACGAAAATCTTAATTTAACCTAGTCGGGATTTTCGTCGCTATAGCGACAAAATTTCGTGGCAATAACGACGAAAATTTTGCCTATCTCATTGGTCGGTGTTAACGGCTAGTTGACTATTTTATCTATATATACGTGACTTTAAGAGACTTTGCGACACAATTGCTATAGTTGCAATACTATTCTTGGCTTTTGTTTGAGCCGTTTATTTTTTCCGTCACCCACCGGTTGAACAAATCCAATTCTCGATCTACATAGCTCGGATTTTGAACTTGCAAGGATAGTATGTTATTTTTTATTGATGTACTCATTTAACTTGTAATTTTTTTTTCAAATGTTCAAATTGCATTTAAATTATTTTTTCCTTAATAATATATTTATATAATATGTGTAGTTATACCATATTTCATGTCTTTGGTTTTTGGATATAGTTAGTATATTCTATGGAAAAGGGTTGTGGATTCCATAATATTTTAGGTTTATGGAATCCACATACCCTGTTCCCTTCAATTGTAGCTATAATCTCTCTCTCTTTTCATTGATAAAGATATGGAATTGCTCTTGAAACTCAACCCTAATCGGTGAAATGATAGTAATTGATTGCTATATTCCCTGCTTTAGCAGGGACTAATAAGATACATAAACACTAACCCTAAACGTATGTTAGGTGTATATGTCGTTATTATATAAAGAAAATATTTGTACACATTTGGCCTTATTATAAGATGCTATCTATGTCGTCATGATGTTGATCCTCTACACGCATGATCACCTTATTATAAAAATGTTGACCTTATTATAAAGATGTAGGTCATTGTAAATAAACATATCATAATCGAAAGGAGTAGCCAAAATATAAAAAATTGACAACTTAATGTT
>JZKD02S1984511.1:414206-440981 GCA_000966675.3 Picea glauca
AAGGATTCTTATTCAAGGTATTTCTCATTTATTCCCCACTAGACTAGATTAAGAGCCCCTAAAGAATATGTGTTATATTTTATTAAAAAAATAGAAGAGTTTTTATAGAAACTTGAAAAAGAAAATTCCTTAGGGCTTTGGGGATATTATTCCGATCTACTTTGCTATCTTGGTAGGAGTATCCAATTTTGGAACTGTGTAGTATTCATGTTTGCAATATTTTCTTGTTTCAGTGTTCAAATTTCACTATTTATCCAAGTTTGGACATAGAAAATGAAAACACAATGTGATCTATGTGATAGGTTAGTCTTTGGTTTAAATACTGATATTATTTTCCTTGAATTTCAAATCTTATTTTTTAACTTGCAGATGTAATATTTGAACATGTATTTTCCCTGTAATATTTGTACATGTATTTTTCTTGTTTTGGTATTTCTTGAACTTTGTTGCCATAAATCTTTTTATTTTTTAATCAAAGAAACTTGATGGCCATATTTGTCTCATGTTTTATTTATTATCTTTATTTTTTAATAATAAATTTTGACTGGTTATTAAATTTAGAAAACAATTTTGCCTCCAAAATTATGCATTTTAACAAGTGCATTTGCTACATTATTTTTGTTCACTTTTTGAGGATCATGTATAAAATCATTTTTCAAGTAATTGCATTTGCTACATTATTTCTGTTCATTTTTAAGGATCATCTATAAAGTCATTTTCCAGATAGATAGTCATCTAAGTTTTAACACTAATAATTTTAAGATATTAATAATTTGGATTTACAGATTTCTCTATTAGAGATAAATTCGATTGGAAATATAATATTTTATTTAACATATTTTTTTGTGAAGTGTGTACTTAATTTATTGTTGTCAATTAAAATCTATTTTTTTAAAAACTTTTCATTGTCAAATGGTTGCATAAATATATACCCTTCTCACTGAGATTAAAACCCAACCCTTCAAATTTGATCACGGATGGAGAAGTGATTTGGAGAATAATATATAACATAAAGAAAGAAAGTCAAAATCAACGTTATGTAAAAAATACATATACTATAATTTTGACAAATACATTTAAAAATAATGTCCAAAATGTCATCTTGACAGTTGGAAAGTGACTTACATTTTGTTTTGTTTGTGTCATCTTCTATGGTTTGAACTGGATTGGCTGGCGTCTCAAAAAACCATCCCACTTCACCCACGCATTAAAAAATTCCATAAAATAATKCATGACCCCACCCCATAAAAGTATATTAAATAATTGGGTGGCAATGTTGGGATCGAAAAGCATTAAATAATTTACGACTCACTTCACCCACACATAAAGTTGAAAGTTCTTCACCCACACATAAAGTTGAATAAACTAGATTAAACTAACATATCTTTTTGATGGACAAATGGGAATGTCCAAGTGAACATGAGAAAGAAATATACAATGAAGAAAGGGTTTATGTTTTCTTTATTGAAAACTAACAATTGAAGTAGATAGTGAAGAATCTTTTTTTGAGTAGAGACTATATATAAACTTTTAACCCCATAAGTTTTTGTGTTCACATTTTAGCTCATAATAGTTTAGCTAATTATTACATGTGTTTGAGTTAAGTCGATTCACGTTTTTTCCATAAGTTTTTGTGTTTACATTATAATTTTTGAGCTAATTATTACATGTGTTTGAGCAAAGTCGATTTTCACATTTTTGTCATTGAGATAAATTTATAAAAATATCATGTGTTTGAGCAAAGTCGATTTTCACATTTTTGTCATTGAGATAAATTTATAAAAATATCATGTGTTTGAGCAAAGTCGATTTTCAATTTTTGTCATTGAAATAAATTTATAAAAATATGAAAAAAATTAATATAATTTACTTCAAATTATAATAAATAAGTGATAAGTTGTTAGTGTAGTAGTGGAATTTGAAGAAAAATAGAAATATATATGTGCAAGAACATTGTTTAATTATTATTATTTATTTTTTATTGTTTAAATTACATTTTTGAATGCAGAAATGAATTTAGTATGCTGAAAAACTCCTAAAACATTTTGATTATACAGAATTAACTACTAAAAAATATACAGATCCAATAATTTATCTTCTAATTTAAAAAAAATTAAACAAAAAATATCAAAAAAACTAAAACTAAATAATTTATCTTCTAATTTAAAAAAAATTAAACAAAAAATATCAAAAAAACTAAAACTAAAACGATTAAACTATAAATAGAAATATAATAATTAATATAGAGATAATAATTATTTAATTATTCTAAATAATTATCACAATTTTAATATATAATGATAATTACACACATTTATTGAAAAACTCAACATTTAATAATGAGATTTTAATCATAACGATGGTTTTAATATGCCTCCAATATTCTTGATCATCACAAAAATGGAAAAAAATTAACTTCCTTACCTATCAAAATATATGATCATTAACCATTTCTGATGCCATTAGTGAGATTAACTTAATAATGACTCATTGGTTTATTAATGTCTGATAATTTAAATGTTCGATCGGTTATTTAGATGTCACTGGGTTTTTACTGCCTCGATTATTTACTGGGGGATTTTCCTCCCCCGAGTTTTAGGTTTGTTGATTATTTACTTTGTGGGATTTTTGTTTTTTACTGTATTTGTTATTTATTTATTGTACACTGGTTATTTTACTGTTCATCTTGAGTTATTGAAATTTTTTAAGTTGAAAGATGCATACTTATTGGCAATGGACACATTTAATAGGTTTTTAGTGCTTAATCAGTTTTGTATGGACAAGATTAAATATTGATGGAATATTCTTAGTTGTCTCAATAAATCAATGGCTGTGATTTCAACCACTAACTTCCTCACTATTATAAAGACATCCGTTTTCATATTTATTTTTTTACTTTCACTTGATCATATTTAAAATTTACTATGGTGGCTAGGTGATTACCATCTCTAAGTGATTAATGTTTCATTTTCTTGGCCAACCGAAACCTTTAGATGTTCACAACCACGATTTTTACTACAACTATTATTTACTGGGCAGGATTTTCCTGCTTGGGGCTCTTACCGCGTCAGTTATTTAATGCACAGTGTTCTATTATTCAATATGCTTAGATTTTTACTACATCTACTATTTATTTACTGAGCGGGAGTTTTCTACCTAGGACTCTTACCACGTCGGTTATTTAATGCACAGGGTTCTGTTACGGTTAATAATAGGTTAAGTCAATAATAGGTTAATGGAGTTTTTTAATTATGAATCTGGTTCGTGGCAGGCTCCATTTATTCTGAGAGTTCTCGCTGAGTCGGAGAGGGAATTGCGATAGACCATAGAGGGCAGATCATGTTCCCTGTAACGTCGACGGACGATTTCGAGCATGTGAAAATATTTAGGTTGACACGAGTTGGACCTTTTCTTGTCGAGGTTTTTTATCTTATCTTTTTTATTATTTTTATCAGTGTAAAAATTACTTTTCGATCGTAAATTTATTATAGTTCGGTTGCGATGGGTTTTAATAAATTTATTGAAATTGAAATATAATTCTCAGTATAAAAGAAGGTTATTATTTTTTTAATAAATTAAACATATATATTTTTATGGTTACGTTTCATTTTATGTTTATGTTTCATTTTATGGCGGCATTTCATTTTCTTTTCAGGGTTAGCCGAAACCTTTCAGCGTTCACTAGCCCACTGTGCTAGTTTTACTATCGATCGGGTTCTCTAAAGAGTTAAGTGGGAGAAGAGTGCGAGGGTTTGTGGTTTCAATACTTTATTTGAGCCATTCATTCATTTCCAGACTTCTCACTCAATTACTAAGTGAGACTACCCCTATGGATAGTGCAATGGATATAGTTTGAGTGGTGCAAAGGAAGGTTGTTATTTTTCTTTGTATACATTTTTTTTTTAATGAATCAATTATCAAAATATATGATGAATTTTCCAAAAAAAAAAATAGAGAACCATAACCCACCTCTTAAATTTAGGTTAATTTATTAAACTAACACAATAACATTATTAAATGTGTTAATATATGTCATCTATGTCATTAATTTTTGAAGGGTGGAAAATGATGTAGATCGGCCTATATCAACCACTTTTAATAATGTGGTTGTGTAATTCTAAATCAATGAACTTTAACTTTTTGTATTATTGAATTCCAACTACTAAAATAACTTTACAAATGATATATAAAAAAAACACTAATGCTACCAACAATTAACTATGTTAATACTAAATTGATTAATTGAAAAATCATTCCCTTGACTTGGAGATCATTTTGGAGAAATTTTCTATTTACAAATATGTTTTTTTTCTAATTGAAATAATACACTGAGTTCATTACATCTTTAATGTATAATGAAAATAGTGAAAAATTTAGTTAAAACATTATTGTTATTAGTTTTAAATTTTAATAACAATTTTCTACTCTATAAAAACATTTAAGATAATATACAACTTGGAAAAATGAAACAAGAAGGGAAAACAATTACCTTTTTGCTAAAATGGATTTTGATTTTTTTTTTCATTATAAAAATCTAATTATAAAATCTTTGTTGAAATTATAATTTTAAATTTTTGAAATTATTATTTTTAATGTAAAATCGTATTTAACACTCATATACTTTTATTACAATATGATTTTGCAACGCTAATAATTCACATTTTCACATTTGCAATTCCATTAATCCTAAATGTTGTTTATGAATGTTTCTTATCAAATGACCAAAAAATATAATTTTCCTTCCTATTATTTTTACTATTTTAATTAATCCAATAAACCAATTCATAAAACCTTTATAATAAAATATATATTTTTGTTTCTTTTCCATAAAACTATTTAACATTTTTATATGGAAAAAACTTAATTTAAAAAATCCTATGAACTCTATATACAAATCCATTTAAACATAGTGAAGAGATCCCACATAGCAAAAACTAAAGTTACCTCAGGTAGCTTTTTACTTTATTTTTACGCCGGAAGGAGTACACCTATTGATGACAATGGGCACAATTAATTACCTTTTAATCTAAAATTATAATATGATGGCTAAAAATTGAAGATGTTGGCATATTCTTAGTCGTCCTTCCAAATCAATGAATGTGATTTACTCTTCATAACTTTCTTGTATTTTTGAATGCATCCGTTAACCTGTTTACTTTTTAACATTTACCTAATCATATTAAGAAATTACTGTAGCAGTATATGATTGCCACGTTTAAATGATTAATCTTTGGGATTACCACGTTTAGATTTGCTAGCTTTCTTCCACTGTCTGGGCGTTTCATTTTCTGGCTGTAGGCACGTTTCATTTTCCGACTGTCCATGCGTTTCATATTGGATCGCGGAAGGTGGAAGACTATAACAGTATGGTGGGGGAAGTCCATTGCTGCGGGCTCGGGGCAGATCATCAAGCGTTTAGGGTTCCGACCATTACCCTGTGGGAGCAAGCTTTGGCATCGCCTTTCGACGTTCATCAGCCACAGTTTTGAGTGGTTGTGCTAGTCATAGAAAAGTACACAATAAAAAATTTGTCATCACTGTGTCGCCCTCGAGTTGTGAATTTCCCCAAGAAGGTGAATAGCGTGGGCGTGCTCCAAGTGCATGATTTGGAAACATTCAAAGGTGTGAGTGCTAATTTAGTAGGGTAAGTGATTTTTATCATGCAATAAGATAATGATTAAAAATGTGCTTTTTTTTTAATCATGTTAGTTGAAAGGTGAATAATATAATACACACCCATCATTTACTCATTATATTATATAGTTTTACTCACTAAGATGATTGTTTATTTCCTATGAAATTAAAACATCGTGTCATATGCTATGGATTCATTCTCCGTGTTTGTAATTCAAAACCCATGTAGACTCGCACATAATAGAGTGTAATTTCTTTCTCCGTGTTTGTTGACCTAAGCTTTCAAAACCCATGTGGACTCGCACATAATAAAGTGTTGGGCACGAAACTCTTGCAACAAGGTAACCCACAATTGTATTAACAACATTAATTAATCAACTTTTAATTTTAAAAATGTGATTCTTAAACATCGATTTACGTGTGATAATGGCTTTAATTGGTGGTTGTTTTTCCTGACATGCTACCAATGGGAGTTTACTTGAATATATGGTTACCTATCCATAGTTTAATAACTATAGAAAGGAATAGTGCATAGTCTAATTGATGCAGGAGCATCGCCAGCAAAGCGCAAGCGGAGGACAACTGGATATACACCAATGCATATTTTGAAGACATTTTGAAATTTAAAAGATGAAACATTAATGTATTAGTTGAAAGGATGTAATTGCTCTTAAATGTTTTGGGGATTGTAATGCAGATCTTGAGCGTTGCTCTCATCTGCCGGTTGGAGGCATTTAATGTAATAAATGTAAAGTAGTTGTAGTCTTTAAACTCAAGAAAGCTCCCTCGTATGTATTGTATTATTATCCTCAATTGTAAGAGTAGAAGATGTAGAGCAAGAGAGCATAGGAGAGCAGAGAAGAACAAAGATTGTAGAAGTTGTTTGAGTAGATAGTTGTTGCTATAGAAACCATGTACAAAATCACTTGAATTAATATAAGAATGCTTTGATCCAATTTCATGGTGTTGTTATGGTTACTGTTTGCATATATTGAATGGTATGTTTACAGTTTTCTTATATGCTTGGTTATGAATTTGTTTCAATGATTTATGTGTATGATTTCATGTTGAATGTATGAAGTCTGTGAGAGGGAGAGTATAAGTTTCAATTTCTTCTCATCCTGAGAATTCTTGCAAAGAGTGCAGTGAAGATCTGCAAGGAGTGCGTTGACAAGATTTTGAGTTTTACCTCAAAAAACCTCAGGAGAGATAGAGTTGTTCTTATACCAACATAAGTGCAAGTATAGCACAGAGTCGTGCAAGGTGTGCACAGGCCAGGTTGAAGTCTTAGACTTTTCCAACCAAGTGAGTGGTTGAAGAACTTATGTTGCAAGGAGTGCGCAGAGTTGGAGATATCAGATAATCAAAGATTATCATGAAGGCCGCAAGGAGTGCGTGCAAGATCCCTTAGAATCCTCGATTTTGCAGCAAGAATCAAGCTCAGAAGGGATAGAGACTTCGAAAGTCCAGAGGACAGATGAGGGTCGAAGTCACCTTGCAGAAACCAAGCTCAGGAGGAAAGACCCCATGTTATTTGGCGAGGAACTATTGAGAGCCTGAATGGACAGTGGAAATTCTCGGAGGGAGAAGCGTCAATTTTCCACGGACCGTCAGATCTAGTAGATCTGTGGGAAGGATAAGGCCAAGTGTCTTTCAACACTCGCAAGCTCATAAGAGATAGCAGCCGTTAGATCCATAGGAGCATGATCCGTTGATTGGGCGCTCCGAGATATCGACGTTTCGGGAGTTGGGAGTGTGGAGGAAGCTATAACTCAGGAGTCCTAATACGCGAAATCCTGACAAGAATTGGACCGTCAGATCGTGGGAGATTCAGGACCGTTGATCTGTGGTGAGGAAGTTCACGAGTTCAGATATCGGGAAAAGGGAGCGAAGTCACATCGCGAGTTCCCGACATGCAAAATCTCGATGCACTCAAAGGTTGGGTCCCAGGTCGCAATCGAGGGTCACATCGGTGAAGGACTTAAGGGAAGATCTAGGAATCGTTAGCCCATTTCAGGGTTTCAGGAATTAGAAGAGTCAGGGTGACTCGCAATGGAAGTCCCGACATAGCGAAACCCGACGTGCCTTTGGGGTTAAGTCTGTGGTCACGCCGGTGGTCATGTGGAGTGTAGGCTTGCGTCTAGTGCATGTTGGTGCGGGCGGAGCATATAAGAGGAGACCTGTGGTTATATGTGTGAAGGGTTCTAGCCGGGACCAAGGAGCCATTTCGGCTCGGGAATTTGAAGATCCAAAGACCGAGAGGTCAAGCAGACCCTGCTAAGGTGGGGGTCTGTGTTAGGTGGTATCAGAGCTACCAAATTTTGTTTTCTATAGAGGGAAGATAGAGGACAGTTGTGATTGAATTCTGCGTGGACAGATTGAAACAATGCCACCGAGGAGATGTCAAGAGAGACCTATGCCTGATCTAGCCGTGGAAAGGGAAATGAGAGAACTTCGTGCGCGATTGGATTCCATGGAGACAACACAGAGGTGAACACCTGATACTGGAGATATCAGTGAGGATGAAAGTGAGAACGAAGTTGGATCCAAAGAAGAAGTTGTAGCTGAAGATGTTGCAGAGGAATGTCTATTTAAATTTGTTTCCATAATAGGTTCCAGAGAAAAATTTGACATTCTGATGTATGAAGGTAATTTAGACATTGACGAGTTGCTAGATTGGTTTAGAGATCTGGATAAATACTTCGAGGATGTTGAGGAAGATAAGAAGGTTAAGAATGTTGTCACTAGACTGAAAGGGCATGCAACACTGTGGTGGGATGAACTGCAGGCTGACAGGCGTTGCAAAGGAAAACAAAGAATCAAAAGCTGGGACATAATGGTAGCGAAGATGAAAGCCAAATTCATACCCAAAGATTACCAAATCAATATGTTTTGAAGAATGAAGAAGTTGAGATAGAAAGGGATGACAATGCAGGAATACACTGAGGAGTTTTACAGGTTAAATATCAGAGTTGGTCATCGCGAGAGTGATGATGAAAAAGTCACCAGATACATGAATGGCCTGAGATATGAGATTCAGGATGAGATGAGAATGGTGACAATCAAGAATGTAGAAGATTCTTATCAGATTGCTTCAAAGGCATAAGTGAAATTGGCCCTAAAGAAAGGTCAAAGGGGCAGAGGTAGAAGTCAGAGCAGAGGAAAATCAATTGCCCAGGACAGAGTACAGAAGCCCAAGGATGAAGAAAAGAAACCTCATAACCACCCAGAAAGGAGAGGAAGCTCACAAGGAGGACAATATGTCGATAGGAACACTTTTCCTCGAGCAAGAGGAAGAGGAAGAGGTAGAGGAGGTGAAATAAAGTGTTTCGTCTATGGAAAGATCGGACACAAATATTTTGAATGTTCCGATAGAAAAAGAGATGGAGGAGGAGAAGCTCACATTTCAGAAGTGTAAAGGCGAAAAGTTGAGGCAAAAGATGCAGAAGGTGGAAGATCCTTAATGATGGGGAAAATTCTCTTGAAACCAAAGAAAGAGATGGAGAATCCAATCCAGAGGAACAACTTATTTAGGACTTCTTGCAAGACCAAGGATAGGGTATGCAAGGTGATATTTGATAGTGCAAGCACAGATAATCTAGTATCCACAAAGATGGTGGAAAAGATGCAATTGGATACAATTGCACATCCAAGCCCATACAAGGTTTCGTGGTTGCAAAAAGGACATCAAGGAACTGCCACTAAATAATATTTAGTTGAATTTAAGATAGGGGGATATATAGATGAGATATTATGTGATGTTATTCCCATGGATGTCTGTCATATTTTGTTGGGAAGGTCATGGAAATATGACATAAATGTTATTCATGACGGAAGAAAGAACACATACACCTTGGAGAAGAATGGTAGGACACATATGTTGTTACCAATTGAAGACAAGAAGGTGAAAGAAGAAATAAGCAATACTATACTTCTCATGAGTGGGAAGGAACTTCTAGATGAAGTCAAGAAAGATGAAGAAATGCAGTTTGTTATGGTGAGAAAACCTAGAGTCATCTTGACCAGTACCTCAATAAATGATCTACCTGAGGAAATTCAGGAACTGCTGGAGAATTTTGTTGATATAGTGGTGGATGATTTACCTTGTTCGTTTCCACCTATCAGAAGTGTAATCCATCACATCGACCTTATACCAGGAGCGAGTTTTCCAAACAAAGCAGCGTACAGATTGACACCACAGGAGAATGAAGAGGCTAAGAAGCAAGTCCAGGATTTGATGGGCAAAGGGTTGATTAGAGAAATCTTGAGTCCATGCGTTGTAACTATAGTGTTAAGTCCGAAGAAGGATGGTGGATGGAGAATGTGTATAGACTCGAGGGATATAAACAAAATCACCATCAGGCATAGATTTCCTTTATCCTGGATGGATGGCTTGATGGATTGCTTGAGTGGAGCAAATTTTTTTTCAAAAATTGATTTGAAAAGAGGGTATCATTAGATTAGAATGAGGGAAGGTGATGAATGGAAGACAACATTCAAGACGAATGAAGGATTGTATGAATGGCTTGTCATGCTGTTTGGCTTGACAAATGCGCCAAGTACTTTTATGAGATTAATGAACGAAGTCTTAAAATATTTCATTGGGAAGTTTTTAATTGTGTATCTTGATGATATACTGATCTTCAGTAAGACCGAGGAAGAACATTTGAGACATTTAGATTCAGTGATGAGGAGGTTGCAGTGAGAGAAGTTGCTGATAAATCTGAAGAAGTCATCTTTCATGAAGAGGAAACTCATTTATTTGGGTTTTGTGATCTCTTTGAATGAGTTGAAGATGGATCCTGAAAAGGTAAAAGCAATCAAAGAGTGGTCGTTGCCAAGGAATATATTTGAAGTCAGAAGCTTCCATGGACTAGCCAGTTTTTATAGGAAGTTCATCAGAAATTTTAGTGGAATTTGTGCACCAATGATGGACACACTCAAGAAAAGACATAAATCTTTTCATTGGACAGAGGAGGCAGAGAAAAGTTTAAAGTTGTTAAAGGAGAAGATATATGGACAACCAGTTCTGGTTCTGCTAGACTTTAGTAAAACATTCCAAGTAAGATGTGACGCAAGTGGATTTGCGATTGGAGTAGTCTTAAGTCAAGACAATAGACCGATTACATACTTCAGTGAGAAGTTGAATGAGACCAAGATGAAATATTCCACGTATGACAATGTGTTTTATGCATTCATACAAGCATTGAATAAATGGAGGAACTGTTTGGTTCCAAAAGAGTTCGTTTTGTATAGCGACAACCAGGCCTTACAATTTATAACAAGACAGGAAAAACTAAACCAGAAACATGCAAAATGGGTTGAATTTATGCAAAACTTTACTTTTGTTATAAATCACATTTATGGAAATGCTAACAAGTTTGTTGATGCATTGAGCAGGAAATGTTTGATTCTGCAAGAGTTTCGAGTGAAGACCTTAGGTTTTGATAGCCTTAAGGAAATGTACATAGATGATTCAGATTTCAAGGACGCTTATGAAGCATACAAGAATCCTGTTATGAGAGATAGGAGCCAATGGATTGAATATTTAATTCAGGGTGGACTGTTGTTTAAAGGAAATCAGTTGTGTATCCCAAAGAGTTCTATGAGAGAAAACCTTTTGAAGGAAAAACATAGTGGGGGATTGGCTGGACATTTCGGCCATGAAAAAACATTTGCGCAATTGAACAGTTTGTATTATTGGCCAGGGATGAGGATGGATGTCAAGAAATTTGTCAATAGATGTAGAATATGCCGGCACGCAAAGGGGAAAAGACAAAATATAGGGTTGTATCAACCATTTCCAATACCAGAGAGGCCATGGGACGTGGTAAGCATGGATTTTTTGCTAGGAGTGCCAAGGAAACAAAGAGGTTGTGATTCCATATTCGTGGTAGTCGACAGATTCTCAAAAATGGCACATTTTATTCCATGTCAGAAAACCAGTGATGCAACACACATTGCAAACCTGTTTTTCAAGGAAGTTGTTCGAATTCATGGTTTACCCAAGAGTATTGTTTTAGATAGAGATACCAAATTTGTTGTTCATTTCTGGAGGACACTATGGAAAAAGATGGGGACAAATCTATCTTTTAGCTCAACATATCACCCTTAGATGGATGGATAAACTGAGGTAGTAAATCAAAGTTTGGGAGACTTATTGAGGAGTTTAGTAGCTGAACATCACAGTTAGTGGGATCAGATTCTGCCACAATCAGATTTTTCATATAATGACTCACCAAACCGAAGCACAGGACAAATCCCATTCCATAAAATTTATGGAATGCAGCCAAGGGGGAGAATTTGAGTTGAAAGACTTAGAGCAGAATGAGTTCAGGAGTATTGGAGTGGAAGATTTTTCTGCAGAGATGCAGGAGATCCATAGTAAGATCAAAGAGCGGTTGTAGAGTTTCAACCAGGAATACAAACGCAAAGCAGATCAACACAAGAGAGAGCTTCAATTCAAAGTGGGAGATTTGGTCTTAGCACATCTAAGAAAAGAGAGGTTCCCAAAGGGAACATATAATAAGATGAAGATGAAAAAGATAGGGCCATGTAAGATTTTGAGGAAATTTGAGGAAAATGCTTATGAGATAGAATTTCCAGATGATGTGGGTATATCACCCATATTCAACATAGACGATATGTACCCTTATAGAGTAGATGAAGTGAGAGGAGAAGAGAATCAAAAGGAAGTTCAGTGGGTCAAGCAGATGCCTGTAGCTGAAAAGCCACAGATGGAAAAGATCATTGATCAAAGAGTTGGAAAGAAGACCCGAAGGAAGACATATTTTGAATATCTGATAAAATGGAAGGGATACCCGATCGAGGATGCCAGTTGGGAAAGTGAAGCAGATATCCAGAAACATGGATATGATTCCATGAAATTTTTCAGCCAAAGGAGTATGATGCAGGAGCATCGCCAACAAAGCGCAAGTGGAGGACAATTGGATATACACCAACGTGCATTTTAAAGACATTTTGAAATTTAAAAGATGAAACATTAATGTAATAGATGAAAGGTTGTAATTGCTCTTAAATGTTTTGGGGATTTTAATGCAGATCTTGAGCGTTGCTCTCATCTATCGGTTGGAGGAATTTAATGTAATAAATGTAAAGTAGTTGTAGTCTTTAATTTCGATAAGATAGCTTAGAGTTGTAGGAGGGAAAACTCAAGAAAACTCCCTTGTATGTATTGTATTATTATTCTCAATTGTAAGAGTAGAAGCTAAATATCAAGAGAGCATAGGAGAGAAGAGAAGAACAAAGTTTGTAGAAGTTGTTTGAGCAGATAGTTGTTGATATAGAAACCATATACAGAAGCACTTGAATTAATATAAGAATGCTTTGCCAATTTCATGGTGTTGTTATGGTTACTGTTTGCATCTATTGAATGGTATGTTTACAGTTTGCTTATATGCTTGGTTATGCATTTGTTTCAATGCTTTATGTGTATGATTTAATGTTGAATGTATGAAGTCTATGAGAGGGAGAGTATAAGTTTCAATTTCTTCTCGTCCTAATAATTCCTGCAAAGAGTGCAGTGAAGGTCTGCAAGGAGTGCATTGACAAGATTCTATTTTTTACCTCAGAAAAACTCAGGAGAGATAGAGTTGTTCTTATACCAACAGAAGTGCAAGTATAGCACAGAGTCGTGCAAAGTGTGTGCAGGACAGGTTGAAGTCTTACACTTTTCCAACCAAGTGAGTGGTTGAAGAACTTCTGTCGCAAGGAGTGTGCAGAGTTGGAGATATTAGATAATCAAATATTATCGTGAAGGCCACAAGGAGTGCATGCAGGAACCCTTAGAATCCTCGAGTTTGCAGCAAGAATCAAGCTCAGAAGAGATAGAGACTTAGAAAGTCTAGAGGACAGAAGAGGGTCGAAGTCACCTTGCAGAAACCAAGCTCAAGAGGAAAGACGTCGAGTTATTTGGAAAGGAACTATTGAGAGCCTGAACGGACGGTGGAAATTCTCGGAGGGAGAAGCATCTTTTTTTCGTGGATCGTCAGATCTAGTAGATCTGTGGGAAGGATAAGGTCGAGTGTCTTTCAACATTCGCAAGCTCAGGAGATATAGAAGCCTTTAGATCCATAGGAGCATGAGCCGTTGATTAGGTGCTCCAAGATATTGACATTTCGGGAGTCGGGAGTGTGGAGGAAGCTATAACTTGGGAGTCCCAATACGCGAAATCCCGACACAAACTGTGCCGTCAGATTGTGGAAGAGTCAGGACCATTGATCTGTGGCGAGGAATTTTGTGGGTTCGAATATCGAGAAAAGGGAGCAAAGTCATATCGCAATTTCCCGACACGTGAAATCCCGACGCGCTCGAAGGTTGGGCCCCAGGTCGTAGCCTAGGGTCAAATTGGTGAAGGACTTAAGGGAAGATATAGGAACCGTTAACCCATTTTGGGGTTTTGAGAATCAGAAGAGGCAAGGTGACTCGCAACGGAAGTCCCGACATCGCAAAACCCGACGCACCTTTGGGGTTAAGTCTGTGGTCATGCCAGTGGTCATGTGGAATGTAGTCTCGCGTCTAGTGCATGTTCGCGCGGGCGAAGCATATAAGAGGAGACCTGTGGTTATATTTGTGAAGGGTTCCAACGGGGACCAAGGAGCCATTTCAGCTTGGGAATTTGAAGATCCAAAGACCAGGAGGTCAAGCAGACCCGGCTGAGGTGGGGGTCTGTGTCACTAAGTGAAGAGATGGATGATTGTATATTAAAACAAGTGGACGAGTGATCTATAAATGAGGGATTTATAGTTCACTCACTTCACCAATATGGATTCTCTATGAAGTATCTTCTAATATTTGTTCTTGGGTTTGTATAGAGTTCTGTATCTTCTAGAGGTTACTAGGCCTTTGTTTGTCTATCCCGTACAATGATCTTTGAATCTTTATTCAGGGTGGTTTATCAAGATTTTCTAGCTTTGGTGAACCCTCTAATAACAATCTACCTTTGAATTTGTCTTGAAAAACTCTATCTAGGATTCAGTCTGATGACTATAATGCATGTTCTCTAGATGTAACCTAAAAGCCACAACCACTAGCTAGAAACAAGTGAGATCAATAACCACAAGGCCTGGCTAATACTTTGTACCTTTACTCTAAGAATTCATTCCTATCTTTTGTAGGGAATTCATTTTCCTCTTTAGACTTGGAGACAATATTTCTCGGCTTTTACTTGGAGGCCAAGTAAAATTCTTATTATTGAAATCGAATCATTTTTGGCAACTTGACTTGTTTTACTAGTCAGTTGGGTCTCTCAGTCGATATGCTTCATTTTTCTCTATTGAAGTGCTTGATCAGTTAACAAATTTGATTGTCTTTAGACATGGTCTCTCTCTCTCTCTCTCTCTCTCTCTCTCTCTCTCTCGCTAGACAATTCTCACTTTATTGGAATATGGAATGCAAAGGAATATCACTTGAATTATGAAACAATTTCTCATGAAATCATATGTCAAACAATAGAGATACCATTTAAAACATAAAATGTTATTGCTCCACCTGTAAGGAACACATGTGGCATGCCTGAATAGCTAGAAAGCTATAGCTCAAAACAACTACCTCCTTGACATCTCAATACTTGTTGATTAGTGATCGGATACATGATTTAGTAGTTGAATGATTACTAGCACTGTTTGTAGCACTCAAAATTGAGGTATAGCTCTAATTCAAAATGGTGGCTATAATGAGGGAGTTCAA
Organism: Picea glauca; assembly: GCA_000966675.3. Taxonomy (NCBI): domain Eukaryota; kingdom Viridiplantae; phylum Streptophyta; class Pinopsida; order Pinales; family Pinaceae; genus Picea; species Picea glauca. Next base: position 429,549 of record JZKD02S1984511.1, read on the forward strand.
TTCATGATTGTGGCCTGCACAAATTCTCTACCAAGGAATAATAATTGACCACAAACCTATGAATTCCTCACAAAAGTGGACAAGTAGCAACCCCTCCCAATTCATGTAGATGTCCTATGTGAATTCCTAACAAGCAATTGAATCACTCAGCAAGGATTAAATCATCCAACAACAAATAATTTGACTTAGGGATGAAAAATCAACTAGCATTGTTTTGAATTTCCCAATGCATGAATTAAGTTTCCCAAGTGGAAGGAAATTGACCAAGCTATGAGAAATTCATCCTAGAAATTAAGGGAACCATCCAACAAACAATTTAAATGCCCAAGAATTTGGTAAATAGACTAGCAAGCAATTTAAGTGCCTAAGAATTTGGTAAATCAACCAACATGCAACTTAAATGGCCAACAAACAATAGAGACATATATAGCTCAAGGGAGATTGAAAAACACTTATCAAATAGTTTAAATGCCCAAGGAGAGAGAAATTGATGTCTACAAATTGTGTGCAGCTTGTATGGCCTGTGGGTGAGGGAAAACAACCCAACAATGTGCCCAATGGTTTGAACAGAGAAAGAGGAATTCCCGTAATGGAAACTTAGCTAAAAAATTGCAATAATTAATTCTCATTAGCCATTGATATTAGAGGTTAGAGTGAAATGGATAGTGATCAATTCATAACTATTGGATTTCATAGAGCAATAGTGGGGAATAGTTTCTGACTATTACTAACATAAATACCATATATAATTCTTCATTCTAGCCATGAATTCAATCATAGAAATCATATTGCATGGCTAGGAACACAAATTAACCTACACAATATTTAACATATAATTTAACACAACTATTGAGAATTAATCACAAAATAAAAATATTTACCCTAAAAATCCAAATGGGAAAACCAACTTTGAATGGGGCTCAATCTCTTCATTTCAACAATCTCTGGTTGTAATGAACTTTTAGCATTCTATGCATCTTCTTACCTTGGCCAAAAATCCCCTTGAGAATGAAGGTGAAGGAGAAAATATGAGATCTAGGAGGTAAGGGAAGGCCAACAACCATGGCCTTTCACTCCCCATTCATCAACCTTCTCTCTTGTTCATTTTTTTCTTTTTTCTTTCTTATCTTTTAATTATCATATTTTTCTTCTCATTTCATTTTGTCTCATTCAACATTTACGTTTTCATTGATTTATAATGTTTTCCAACCTTTGTTAATGGTTGAATTTCATTATTAGAAGTATGTATTCTTACACCCATTCGTTAGTTTGGATCCATTTCGGATCACACCTCCCATTAAGAGGATTTTTTGTCTCCAAAATCTCAAGGAAACCAATCTAGTTCAATGTCCCCTCTATTTTCTTCTCCAGATGTGGATCTGACTCTAGCTCCTGGCTACAACTATAACTCTAGATCTAGATTTGGTCACTAGATTTGGTCTTGGCTATGGCTCTAGCTCTATTTTTTATCTTGTTTGATCCCATAATAAAGCAGTCTACTCACTAACTCTCATCTTTGAGAAATCTCTAGATCCAAACTATGGACTCAACATGCATTCCCATCCCCCTCTATGTCTTGGATATGGTGTATCATGGAAGTCAATGAATCCAAGTCAAATGTTGTTCTTCTTGATTAATGTGACCCCATAAAGCTATGCCATTTCATCACAATCTCGTAAGAGGATGTGTGGATTCTTCCTATCACGAGGACCAATTGATTCCCAATTCTCTTGGAAATAATTCTCCATGGCCATGTCAATTGAATGGCCACAGTTCATACCCTTACATAATGGGTTGTAGGAGTCTTGGTCATTGGTAAGACAATTCATTCACTCGTGAGTCATTATTCAACTAGCTTGCAATAAAAGAGATGTTATCCTATGCTTGATCTCCTTTTCCTCTCTCGCCTACTTCCATCACACAACTACTTTATTTGTTGGTGAGTAAATTGACCTCTTGTTCCACTATATCTCCTTGGACAATTTCTTCTCCTGGAATTAGAGATCCAAGCAATGATTGATATTCCATGTTCTTCACTCTCCACAACCTTCTCTTGGATATGCAGTTTCTGGGGTGAAAATATGGATGAAGTCCCCAACACTTCACTTCCCAATGTCCACTAAACTTACAGTGGTGGTAGAAGTTAGTGATGTTTCTATAGGGACTACCTGACATGCTCTGTCTCTCCACATGTCTTTGAGTTTGGTGTTAGATGAGATAAGTATTCTTGTCCTTCTTCCTCTAAAATAAATCTAACATGTGGCATGCATATTGATTCTCCTAGAAAGATGCCACTATATGGACTTTATTCCCACATAATGAACATACCTTTGAGTGCCAACAACTCACATTTCTATCGCCTCTCTTCTTGTAGCTGTGATAGATAAGAAATATCTTGTTTGATCAAGACCTCTTGTTATTATTCTTCTTATATCCCCAACTAATTGGTTTGTTGCTTATTTTAAGTGATGGTGCAGGCTAAGTCTTCAAGTTTTTCTCATCTCTTTTGTTGTTCAATCAACCCCAAGAAGACTCGGGTGGTAGTGGGCTTCCACTTTCGCTTACTCTTGCTCTTCCTGCTGATGCATAGGCCAAATCCAACATGTCTTTCACCTTTACAATTGTAGTCATCATGCTCATGGCACTATAATGATAACACCATGTAATGGGGGTTTTTAGTGTTATAATATTTGGAAAACATTTCAAAAAAAAATCCACTACAACCTTCACTATCCCTAGCTGAGGTTTTAACGGATGTTTCATATAACTAAAAAAAATTGGGAGGTAAGAGGCTGTAGAGGATGTTTTTTTGTCGATGCTTTTATTGGTAAAAAATGCACCAATGCATTTTAATCCATACACACTGTTGCGTTCTTCAAAAACACGGGATGGTTTTTTTTTAAGTAACATGCATTGGTGCTCACACACAATAACAAGCATTGGTGCTCTTAAAATTATTACACATTCGTACCGTATTTTATGTTATATGAAACATCAGTGCTTTATTGTTATTGTACACATTGGTGCATGTTGTTTTCTATGAAGAAATGGTGCTCATATAAATATTACACCCCATTTCTTTTATAGATGGTAGCACCAATGCCTGTACTACCACATGCACTTAAGGATAGTGAAATTTCCATAAATTGAGGTGATATGTTGATGCCATTTTTTGTTACTAAGCATTGATGTGTATCTGATAATTAAAACATTGGTGCATATATTATATATAAAGCACTGATGTGTATATTATATGTAAAACACTAGTGTGACTAGTCATATGTTATGTCACTTAAAGTAATAAATATAATCAATTATACATTTTGTCGCTTAAAGTAACGATGTTTTTTCACAATTGTTAGCACTAGTGCTTCTATTTAATTAATGGGAACTGGGTCATATTGATAAAAAAAAATGCAACACCTTCTATTTTATGGCATGTGTCATTTAGTGAGTTCAAAAGAATATAGTGCACTAATATGCATATATTTTAATTAATTGTTTTTTTACATTTTTTTATTAATCATCTCAAAATCAAATATTTTTTATAATAATATTGTTTTTATATTTTTGTTATTGTGTTTTGATATAATGATTACATTGATCTGTTATCCAATTATTTACAACTCTATTATTTATTTATTTATTTTCCATGGAATACTTCCTAAGGAAACCCACTAGGCACTTCCCCTCATTTTGAGGATGGTACCCAGGGTAAACCAAATTTTGTAGAAGGTCAAGGATTTTATGATAGTGTGATCATTTAAGAGCTCAGCATGTCACTTGTGAGAATTGAACCTGGGTGGGAGGGGGAACACCCATCAACACAAACCAGTCGAGCTAAACCCAATTAACACCTATGTTATTTGTAACAATGTAAACCAGTCATGAATTAATTAATCAACAACATGACATTTTACAACATTCAACAATGCAATAAAATAAGAAACCCATTTTATTATTTATGAATAAGATACCCATCGTCATACAAAATGAGATAATGTAAAGGTCCACAATAATAAAAATGCAACTAATGTGTAATTGTTACATTTATTGGTAACATGTCATCATGCAATTGGGACATTATGTCGAGTATATTAAAGAAAATCCATGATTTTTATAGACAAATATCCAAAACACATAACTTGCAGTAACATTCAATTATATTGATTGACATTCATCACTTGAACTGTTGTCATCACTCGAATTGTGTGCATACCTCATTTCTTCATCACTTTTAGTTGATATTCTATTTGGTTATTTAAACTAATTTTTTCTTCATATACTTGTATTTGATGTTACGCTTGTTCATGTTCCATCTACAACAATAGAAATTAAGTGTAATAGTAAATTTACATTTATATATATAGTAGAATATACATGATTGTGCAAATAAAAAAGTGAACCATAGAAATGAGTGATTCATAAAAAATACACATGCTTTCAAAGTCATGCCACATATCGTATATCAAAATCTCTTTTGTTGGATGCTCTCCATAATTTGTTTCTTGCATGCACTACAAAAGAACATGCAATTAGCGCCTAAAATAGAGTCAAAATTCAGTGTATTTTACTCCATGAATCATACACCTTTTCTGGCTCAAAATGGGACGCAATATGGACTTTTTATAATTGTGCCAGATTTAGCATCGGAATTAGCGCCAAAAAAATAACACCAGGATTAGCGCCAAGTTTAGCACAAATATTAGCGCCAGGTTTAGCACCAGGTGTAGTGCCAAGTGTTGCTTCCATTTTTTCTTCTGACATGCCTTCCAATTTTGCTTCCATTTTTGCGTCTGTTTTGACTTCCTGTTTTACGTCCAGTTTTTCTTCTGATATGGCTTCGAATTTTGCTTCCAGTTTGGCACCAGGAATAACACCAAGTTTAGCGCCAGGTGTTTCTTCTAGTTTTTCTTCTGATATGCCTTCCAATTTTGCTTCCATTTTGGCTTCTGGTTTGGCTTCCAGTTTTGATTCTGATATGGCTTCCAATTTTTCTTCCAGTTTGGCTTCTGGTTTGGCTTCCAGTTTTACATCTACTTTTATTCTAGTTTTTCTTCCCATTTTTCTTCTAGTTTGGGTTCCAGTTTTGCTTCTGGTGTGTCTTCCAATTTGGCTTCCATTGTTGCTTCCTTTCTTGCTTCCAACAATGCCTTTTGTTTTGCTTATAGTTATTAATTTAATATTTTTTATTTCAACTTAATTAGTTAAATATATCATGTCTCTTAAATAACTTATATGATTATACAGTAAATCATATAAATGCATTTGAAATATTATATAGGATAACATTTATAAAGAAGTTTTTAGGAAAACGTACATCCATACAAATTAACAACATCACTATACTTATTAAATCTCCATCAAAATAGAATCTACACCATCCAATATATATAAAATAATAAGATAATTATTATAAAATGATCATCATCTATAATTAAAACAAGTTATTCAAATATATATAATTTAAGTGAATTTGACAACATCCATCATGAGCAGTAAATCAAAACCATCATACGTAATAAATATGCGTCCAAAAATCATCAACCACTTTCAATATATAAAAATTGATGAGTGAATATTGATAAGATCATCACCATGTATAACTAAAACAAGTGAAATTCAAATATATATGACAGTAGATCAATATCATTTGAAAATGATACATGTCCAACCGTCGACACAAGTCAAAATGATACATCATGTACAAATGCTAAAATTAAAAATGATAAATTATGTAAGACAAAATGATACAAGTCAATATGATATGTCATGTCCAAATGATATAAGTCAACATGAAACATGTCAAAATGATACAACTCAATAATATGGTATTGGAGGCCGTGAAAATGATACATATGATAGTAACCATGAAAAGAGGCATTATAAAAATATATCAAAAATGATCCATGATGTAGTCTATATGATCATGAATGTCATTGGATGCTACCAACAACTGCCTCAACATTATCATCACCATCATGATCGTCATCATCATCATCTACATCGCAAATGGCATCATTTTCATTTGTATTTGTGTCATCATGAGCATCATCTTCCATCCCAACATCGGACCCAACATCATGATCTAGATCTATTTGTTGAGGATGATATGGATCTTTTGGAAGATCCTTGTTTTGCAAAAACAAACAGTTAGAATGAAAAGTTATTGTTTATTTCATGCAATAATTAATTTCTCTATTATATATCTAATATTAAAACATATGAAAAGAAACGATAATCATATTACATCATACCAAAGTGCACATACGATAATAAAATAATCAAATAAGTTACAGCTAAGATGTCATTCCAATGATGTAAAACATTCAACAATTCTAATAAACGTTAGTAAAGATCATAAAAAAATGTTATTCCTAGCCTTGCCTTGACATACCATGCCTTGAATTGACATGAATTTCCTTGACATGCCATGCCTTGCCTTGTCTTGACATGCCATGCCTTGCCTTGACATGACATGCCTAGCCTTGTCATGCCTTTCCTTTACAAGCCATGCCTTGCCTTGACATGTCTTGTTTTTCCTTGACATGCCATGCCTTGTCTTGCCTTGACATGCCATTCCTTGCGTGGACATTCCTTGACATTCCTTTCCCTAACATCCCATGCCTTGACTTTAAATTCCATGCCTAGCCTTTCCTTTCCTTTCCTTTCCATGCCTTGCCCTGACATGCCATGTCTTTCCTTGACATACCATGCCTAGCCTTTCCATGCCTTGCCTTGACAAGCCATGCCTTTCCTTGACATGTCTTTCCTTGCCTTGACATTCCATGCCTTGTATTTCCTTTACATGCCATGACCTTGCCTTGACATTCCTTGCCTTGCCTTTCCTTTCCATGCCTTTCCTTTACAAGCCATGCCTTGTCTTTCCTTGCCATGCCTTGCCTTGACATGTCTTTCCTTACCTTGACATGCCTTTCCTTGACAATTCGTGCCTTTCCTTGACAAGCCATGCCTTGCCTTGACATGTCTTTCCTTGCCTTGACATGCCATGCATTGCCTTGCCTTGACATGCCATGCCTTGCCTTGACATTCCTTTCCTTGCCTTGCCTTTCCTTTCCATGCCTTTCCTTGCCATGCCTTTCCCTGACATGCCTTGCCTTGAATTAACATGTCTTTCCTTGACAGACCTTGCCTTGCATTGACATTCCTTTCCTTGACATGCCGTGCCTTTCCTTAACATTCCATGCCTTGCATTGACATGCCTTTCCTTGACATTCCATGACTTCCTTTTCCTTGGCATGCCATGCCTAGCCTAGCCATGCCTTTCCTTGACAAGCCATTCCTTGCCTTGACATGTCTTTCCTTTCCTTGCCTTGAAAATCTGTGCCTTGCCTTGACATGTCTTAACTTTCCTTGACATGCCATGTTTTTCCATGCATTGTCATTCCTTACCATGACTTGCCTTGCAATTCCTTTCCTTCCCATGCATTCCCTTGCCTTTCCATGTCTTTCCTTGACATGTCATGCCTTTCGTTGACATTCCTTTCCTTGCCTTTCCCTGACATGCCTTGCCTTGAATTAACATGTATTTCCTTTACAGGATTTTACTTGCATTGACATGCCTTGACTTGACATGCCATGCCTTGCTTTGACATGCTATGCCTTGCCTTGCCTTGACATGACATGCCTAGCCTAGCCATGCCTTTCCTTGATAAGTCATTGTTGGAGTTACTTCACACACACCTAAGTTTTATTTTTCCTAAGGTTATTCCTTGTTTATTAGTCATAATTAATCATTATCCAGTCTCCTATATTTTAGGAGAGAATATTCCACCTCGAGAATATTGTCTTTTAGGTGACACTTCTGTTTGACTAGTTGAGTTGAGTTTAGATGTTGCATTGGGATCATCACCATGCAACCTTGGGATCATCACAACACTAATTCGACCTTTCCTTGGTATCATCACTAGAGTGGCACATTATCCTTGATTCCCTAAGTTAACTCCTCACTACTCTATGCTCAGTCAGTTAACTGAAGACTAGTAGACTAGTTAACTCAATTAGGTGGCAGTTCACTCTCGTAACTGCATGAGAGACTAGAATAGGTGGCAGTTCACTCCCGTAACTGTTGGTGTGTGTCCAGATCACTCTAGACCACCACTATGGGGAATTGGTTCACCTCAAGTCGAACTCATTGAGTTATACAGAGTATATCATGTATAAATTATTCATTATTCATAACGGTTAATGAGAATTGTTTCTATTCTTTCTCTCCTTCTTCTTCTTTCTCCAATTCTCTTTGAAAATGTTTGTATTATTGTTTATATGGATCTATTCTGTGTAGGTTCAACACATTTACATGGTATCAAAGCCGACGGACTGCTAAGAAAAAGCTCCACCAAATTATTTTTGCAGGTACTAAAGATTGAAGACAACAGAAAGATGTAATTCCAAAAAGAATTCATTCTTACACCTTACAACTATTTTTCATGGAAGGAGAAAATAGCCATACATATTCGATCCATAGGGTTGTACAGGTTAACCGTGAATACATATACAGAACCGACATCAACCATAGAAAAATCCAAGTACTTAAATCGCATGGATGAGGCACTCAGAACAATTTGCAGTCTTATCTCTCCCGATCTCCTTTTTCACATATCTTCCTATAAGACTCCCAATGAAGCCTGGAAAATCTTGGAAGGGCTCTTTGGAAAATAGGATGAGATGAGGGGACACATGCTGGAGGTGGAGATTCTCACATTGGATCCAAAAAGCTTCGAAAATATCCAATATTTCTTTACAAAATTCAAGGATTTACTGTCGCAACTCAAAGCTTGCGGGGTTGATAAATCGACAGAGGAGAAACAAATGATTCTCACCATTCTCTCCAAGATTGGTCCTGAATTTTTTGTATTCATATCTACATTCCATACTGTCAAATTCGCCTCTAGAGCCACCTAGAAGATGCCTTCTCTTGAGGACTTTATCGAATCCTTGACACAAGAGAAAACCAAGCTCATCAACATGGACGAAATCAAAGTCCCAAGGGCGCATGCACTCACTGTGCATGATGGCAGTCAAAAATGTCAGAAATCTAAAGATAACGATAAGAGGAAAGCTCATGCACATACAAAGAAGGAAGGGTACACAAAACCCTTCACCGATGCCTTCGGATCCAAAGGAGAAAAGGGAAGAAAAGGAGAGAAATGCACATACTGTCACAAAGGATTCCATTCGAAATCCGCATGCATGAAAAAAAAAATAGATATGATGTCTTAGATACTTCAACAAAACAACCTTGGAGATCACATCCCCGAGGGTGAAAAGAATAAGAAGCCAGAAGATCTGAATTCCAAGAAAGACAATTCTAGCCATGCCTTGATTGCCATCAACTCCTCTCCTGATGCTTGGATTATAGATTCAGAAGCATCACATCACATGGATGCCTCAGAAGAAGTATATTCTTCTTTGGATGCATGCAAAGGTCCTCCCATTCTTATGGGGGAGAACTCTTCGGTTGAAGTCACTGGCAAAGGAAGGATTGAACTCACCAATGAAAGTTTCAAGAATGTGCTACATGTTCCCAAGCTTTCTGTCAACCTTCTCTCCATGTATCAGATGACGAATTCCGGCACTGGAAAGAGAGTTGTATTCACACCAAATTCCATGGACATCTACGACATGCAAACCAACTCTAGGGTTGCAACCGGTGAGGTAAATCATCAGTCTAGATTGTATACATTTTCTGAATTCATTGAATCTGATTCTACTTTACTGCTTACTCATGTTGATGAAAGTAGTAGGATTTGGCATAAAAGGTTTGGACATTTCAATTTTAGATACATGCAACAACTTAGCAAGCATATATTAGTTGATGGTATACCAGACATCCATTTCTCCAAGGGAGTATGTGAGGGATGTGTTCTTGGAAAACACCCTCAAGAGAAATTCGACAAGGGAAAGTCTTAATGAGTTTCCGCACCTTTAGATTTGATCCACATTGACCTCATGGGTCCTTTTCCACATCCATCGATCAGAAAAGTGAGGTTTGTTCTCATTTTTTTTGACGATTTCTCACGTTTTACATGGATCTACTTTCTCAGGAAAAAATCTGAGGTCTTTCAACACCTCAAAGATTTCAAAGCTTTGGTTGAGACACAATCTAGAAAGAAGATCAAAGTCCTTCGAACTGATAATGGGGGAGAGTATGTAAATCATGAGATCCATAATCTTTTCCATGAGGCATGGATTCAGTTGCAACATACAGTTCCCTACACTCCGCAACAAAATGGAGTTGCTGAGTGGAAAAACAGATCTCTAAAGGAGATGGCATCTTGCGTGTTGCATGAAAAGTCACTACCATAGAGACTATGGGCCGAAGCACTTAACTATGCAACATATATCCAAAATAGATCTCTCCATAGATCTGTCAAGGATAAGACCCCCTACAAGGCTTGGAGCGGTCTTAAACCGAAAGTGACCCACTTTCGCATTTTTGGTTCTCGTTCATGGGCCCGCATTCCCTCTGAAAAGAGGAAGGAACTTGATCCACAGAGCTCTGAGTGCATTTTTGTTGGATACCCTGATGGTGTGAAGGGATATCGGCTTATTGATCTTTCCTCAAACCAACTCATCATTGAACGTAGTTTCCAATTCGAGGAAAGTGTCTCGCATGTACCTCAACAACCGCATGCAGACACCTTCACTCTTCCACCTGTCCGAGATGATGAGCATGCACATGATGACTCTTATTTAGTTGAGAGTTCTGATTCAAAGGACTCATAGGATTCATATTCAGAGTCAGTACAGTCATATGTAGAGTCAGAGCATCCAGATGCAGTTGCAGAGCCAGAGCAAAGGCCCAACTGGGCACAGACTACTCTTCAGAATGCAGGGGATCTCGTAGGTGATCCAGCCGATAATAGGAGGTCTCGATCTGATTTCGAGGAGCCTCCTGTTGCACTCACTTCCACTGAACCATTGCCTTCCAGACATCTTTTCTTGGTTCAGTCTTCAGATCCACAGTCTTATGGCGAGGCTGCTGGAAATCCCTTTTGGGAATCCACCATGCAGGAGGAGTACAACTCCCTCCTCGAGAACCAGACTTGGGATCTGGTTCCCCTTCCTTCTAGGAGGAAAATTGTTAGATGCAGATGGGTCTACAGGACCAAGAGTGTAGCGGATGGACAAATCAGTAGATACCAAGACAGGCTTGTTGCCAAAGGCTTTCAGCAGGTTCATGGTATTGACTATGATGAGACCTTCTCTCCAGTAGCGAAGATGGATTCCATACGATTGGCACTTGCCATTGCAGCAGCCAAGGGATGGGAATTCCATCAGATGGATGTGAAGAATGCATTTATTCATGGTGATCTCTCTGAGGAGATCTACATGGAGCAGCCCCAGGGATTTATGGAGGACTCATCTTTGGTCTGTTGACTGAAGAAGTCACTTTATGGCCTCAAACAA
>JZKD02S1984511.1:478588-490588 GCA_000966675.3 Picea glauca
TTGGTCTGGATGTATCTATGCAGAGCGCTACAATACTTGAGCACTAGATTTCTCTTTGAATATTTGATACCCAACTTGGTGCGCAAGTTATGAAAGATATTTGTGAAATCTGGCATTGCTTGGTCTCTTTCTTGCCACAGTGTGGTCCATTTGGTATACAAGTCGTCATAACTTCCTAAAGGGTAGTATTGTTCCTTAATAACATCCCTGAAGGAATCCCAGGTGGTCGTGACTGTAAATAATGAGGGTTCCTCTGTTTCCTTTTTCTCATAGAAAGTTTCCCACCAATCTTTGACATGGGGAACGACTTTGAGGAGCACAAAAGTAATATTTTCTCTATTCGAAAAGTTATGGAAAGAAAAATACCCTTCTAGTAGATTCAACCACTTGTGTACAACATCTGCGTCTATTTGACCTTCAAATATAGGAATATTGAAGTTTATTTGTACCTTGAAGGGGGCGGAGCCTCTACTCGAAGAAGATGTGTCGCCTGTTGGGGACATGAATTAAGACTACAAGGAGCAGACCGCTATGATACCACTGATCCATATTTTATGAGAAAAATGAAATAAACAAAAATTATTAATAGGTGTTTAACACAAAATAATAGAGATACAATAAAACTGGTTTTCTATTCAATAATGAAATAAGCTGAAACTGTAAAATGCAGCGAAAACAAGCTTGCTGGAATGGTGGCGGCTTATCTCTGAGAAGATATGTGACGGATGTTCTCATTCGCAAGAAGATGATTAAAATGAGGCTTTGAAGGCCTTTTCAAAATAAACAGGAATTCCAAAAACCCTAGATATCCAAAAACCTAACCCTAGGAGATGAAGCGCCAAAAGTCATGTGGGCCCCGTCTGGGTAAGTTAGTACATCAACTTTCGAGGGTCGTAACTTTTGCATACGATCTTTGTTTTAAGCGTATGATAGCCCATTGGAAAGATATTGTTGAGGATATTCATTTTGGGGGCTCATTCATGCTTTCACCTATCATATATAATCTTGATCTTGAAAAACCTTCATTTAGTCCCTCAAAATGGCCTCGAAAGTTAAAACTGCTAAAAATAGTAAATTGCCAAAATTGCTAGAAAACTATTTTGCGCCAGTTGGAAAAGGTGGGTGGCCACCGATATCCACCTATATCACTTCTCTCCTTGAGGGATTTGTTTTCAACATGGGGTGCTTCCTACAGAGGTTCATTTAGAAATAAAAACACTCTAAAAATTCTATGGAAAGAAATCTCAAGGTACTTTTGTTGGAAGATCCAGTCGACCTAGAATAAGATGGTTTTTAATCAAACTTTGGTGAACCCAAATGTGGTGGAAGCCAAGGAAAAATGCTATTAGTGGAACATATCAACTCCATCATAAAAGTTTTGACTGATTTGAAAACATTGGAGGTATGGTATAAGTAGTTTGGGGTTCATAATAATCTTTCAACTCCCCATTTTGAACAACTATACACAGTGGAAAATTTGTATGGATTCCCAAGATATTTTATAATGGAGGATAATAAAAGAATACTATTCTGGTTTTTTATTGTTCTTCAAAAATAAATCCAAGCATGGCGGGAGCGAGAGGGATTCTTTATGATATGAGAGGTAAAAAAGTAGCATTGTGTGCATAGGGCCTTGGGATAACTCCAAATAATTTGGAAAAATCATATGCCCTTATGAGAGGTCTCTTACTAGCTAAGGAATCCAAGGTCAATTCATTGATCATCCTAGGTCATTCCATGGTAATCATTAAATCTATGCTTGGGAAATATTTTTGGGTGGATATAAATCTCGCTATAGTCATTGCTCAAGCGAAAAAGGAGGAGAGAACAATAAGAAATATATCCTTCTTCCATGTGAAGCAAATTATCAATGTTGAAGCTGACCTTTAGGCCAAAAAGGACACTAAATTAATCAAAGGGGAGTGTGAGAAAAATTTGGTGCACTCACTATATAATATCCCCTAAGGCCATGAATAAATCAAGCACATCAATCAATATGTACTACTCACATGGATCAACATCATACATACCAACTCATTTTTATTGGGATGAGCGTATCAAGGACAACACCTAGCCTCTCTTACATGTGAGCCTTAACCTTGCCTCTATGCATTGAATGCCTTATTATGAAAAAATCTATAATTATGGGATAATGTAGCATGGGAGGAAGGGAATTGGGAACTTTTGCGGTTGGGATTTTCTTTTGTCAGACCTCCAAGTAAAGGATTTTGAGCATCTTTCCATGGATATTGGTTGTTTTATGTCAATTGTGAATTTCATTTGTGATTACATTTAATACAATCACTTGGCTCCTTCATTTTGGGTCTAGTTCTCTTGTTCTATTGAAGACAATTTGGAATAACCTCCAGGGAAAATGACATGGGTTTGTGGTTATATCTTGTATCTTTGTTTCGCTTTGGTTGGATATTTTTGTGTGATTCTCCTCTAGACTCTAGTCATCATTTTATAGGATATTTTGTGGGGAAATTCTAGAAAAGGAGATCTATTATGGTTTTATTCCCTTGTGTTTGCATGAGGTGATTGCAGCCTCCTCCATTTTATTGGGTCAAGGCCCTTGTTTTAATCTTTTCTTTTTCATTCGAGTTTGGTTTGCAGGATTTTGTGATTATAGTGCAACTATGGAGAATAAATATGTCATGTAATTAAGGAGAATACTAAGGAGGCATGAGGAATATATAAAGTCTAGCAGGACTTCTCTATTCTCTATCAAATGAAAAGTACATCAGAATGAACACCACTATGTCTCTCAGCATGCTTCCTTCAAGAATTTACTAGTTCATCAAAAATAAAGGCTTGATAGTTTGGAAGATGAATGTAGCATGTTGCAGAATTTGGCTCTCTATCTTCAAAAGGACTCTATCTCCTCGACATCAAACAATAAGGTCTTGGTCAACTATTATCAAGTCAAATTTAAGGAAGAATAGATGGTTCATCAGCTTAAGGAACCAATGGATATCAAACAATAGCACTCTCCTCTCTTAGATGTTGTTCAGGAAGAAGTGAAAGCTTACAAGTTTTTCGTTAATTGTAATGTCATAAGGTTTTTGGGTGTTTTTATCAAACATGTTACATGCAAGAAAATAAATAATATCTATATTATAGTCTAGTGTAATATTTGATATGTAATATCATAGAGTTGTTTAATACTAAGCTCTAAAACTCTGAATTATTATTTTTGTATATTATTGCTAGCACTAGCTACAACCTTTTAATATAATATAATATTTTCCTATTCCGGTTATTGAAAAAAATAATATCAAAAATGAATGTTGCACTGTCACAACCCTTTTATGTGAAGTCACATATATATAACAACCTTCTCTATAAACCGAGAAGGGATAAATTTTTCGGGGAGGTTTCGTAAAAACCTCCACAAAACTGGTGTTTCATCGATCTAAGGCATGGTTTGGGTGCTATGGCGAGTTGCAACTTGCCTCCTGAATCCATTCAGAGACACAATGACAATGGAAGAGGGAGGTCAATTCTACACATCATCCCACATTGTCAAGGAATGCCATGTCACATTAGGTAGGGACATATGATACTTCATCCCATAGCCTCAAGGGACATAACAAAATCAAGTGTATCAAATAAAATAATATACCACGTCATAACCAACTCCAACTAACTCAACATGTAGGTGAATGAGTCAAGGAGAGAAAGAGAGCACTCCCATAAATGTTGCAACAAACTAGCATGTGTGGCTCCAACAAACTAGTAACCACCTCAACAAACTCAAGAAATGGTTCATGCAAGTGTAACAAAGTCCAAATACCTTAGCGAGGAACAATGCAAATCCAATACAGGGGGTCGAATTTCACAACCCCATTGTCGGGTGATTGTGTGGGCACCATTGTCGCTTGGGAATTGGCCATATGGACCTTATAGAGATTACAGAATTCAGTTACGTAACCCGATTGTCATTTTTTGCCCTCAGACCAAATTGCCATTGTATCCCTGAATGGCTTCAAGAGGTGAGTTGCAACTCGACATAACATGAAAAAAGTGCCTAAGATCGATGAACCGTCAGTTTCATTGGACTCGTGGAACCAGCTTCCAGCTAGGGGAACCCCTCTCCTGTGATTTCGTCGCCAGGAAAAGTGTTTCTTAGAGGTCCAGAACTATTTTTTTTCTCAGTGAGGCATAATGCAAATCCGACACAGGGGGTCAACTTTCAAAACCCATATGTCGGGAGATTGTGGGAATCATGGTCATGATGGAATTGACCATATGGACCTTTGGGATCATATAGAACTTAGTTACGTCACCCGGTTGTGATTTTGTGCCCCCTGACCAAATTGTCATTGTCTCCCTGAATGGCTTTAGGAGGTGAGTTTCAACTTGGCATAACACACAAACCGTGCCTCATATCGAAGAACCGCCAGTTCTGTTCTAATCCTGGCACTAGATTCCAACTAGGGGGACCACTCTCCTATGATTATGTTGCCTGTAAAAGTGTTTGTTAGAGGATATCCATAACTAGGGTTTTTCTTAGTGAGGCACAATGCAAATCTGACACAAGCGGTCGAATTTCACAACCCCTGTGTGGGGAGATTGTGGGCACCATGGTCACATAGGAGTAGGCCATACAGACCTTCCATAGCTTACAAAACTAAGTTATGTCACCAGATTATGATTTTGTGCCCTCAGACCAAATTGTCTTTGTCTCCCTTAATGACTTTAGGAGGTGAGTTGCAACTTGGCATAACACGCAAACCGTGCCTCAGATGGATGAACCATCAGTTTCGTTGGACTCCTGGCACTGGATTCCAACTAGGGGGATCCCTCTCCTATGATTATGTCACCCAGAAAAGTGTTTCTTAAAGGATCTCCAGAACTAGATTTTTTCTCAGTGAGGCACAATGCAAATCCGACACAGGGGGTCAACCTTCAAGACCCTTGTGTTGGGTGATTGTGGGAATCGTCATCCCATGGGCGATGACCATACAAAGCTTACGAAACTTAGTTACATCGCTCGATTGTGATTTTGTACCCCCAGACCAAATTGTCATTGTGTCCGTGGATGGCTTTAGGAGGTGAATTGAAACACACCATAACACACAAACCATGCCTCATATCAATGAACTGTTAGTTCTGTTGGAATATTGGCACTTGATTACAGCTAGGGGGACCCCTCTCCTATGATTTTGTCGCCCGTAAAAGTGCTTGTTAGAGGATCTCCAGAACTAGAGTTTTGCTCAATGAGGTACAATGAAAATCTAGCACAGGGGATCAAATTTCACAACCTCTGTGTTGGGTGATTGTGGGCACCATGGTCACATGGGAGTTGGCCATACAGACCTTCCCAAGCTTACAGAACTCACTTACGTCACCTGGTTGTGATTTTGTGCCCCCAGACCAAATTCTCATGGTCTCCCTGAATGGATTCAACAAACGACTTGCAACTTGGCATAACATGCAAACCGTACCACAAATCAATGAACCATCAGTTCCGTTGGATTCCTGGCACCATATTCCAACTATGGGGAATCCTCTCCTATGATTCTGTCACCCAGAAAAGTGTGTCTTAGAGGATCTACGGAACTAGATTTTTTCCTAGTGAGGCATAATTCAAATCCGACACAGAGGGTCAACTTTTAAGACCCCTGTGTCGAATAATTTTGGGCATCTTCATCCCATGGGTGTTGGCCATATGGACCTTTCGTAGCTTACAAAACTCAGTTACGTTGCTCGATTGCTATTTTGTACCCCCAGATGAAATTGTCATTGTGTCCCTAGATGGCTTTAGGAGGAGAATTGCAACGCGCCATAACACGCAAACCATGCCTCAGATCGACGAACCATTAGTTTCGTTGGACTCTTGGCACTGGATTCTAGCTAGGGGGACCCCTCTCCTATGATTTCGTTATCCATAAAAGTGTTTTTTAGAGGATCTCCAGAACTAGGGATTTACTGAGTGAGGCACAATGCAAATCCAACATAAGGGGTCAACTTTCACAACCCTTGTGTCGGGCGATTGTGGGCACTGTGGTCGCGTGGAAATTGTCCATATGGACCTTCCGGAGCTTACGAAACTCAGTTACGTCACTCAGTTGTGATTTTGTGCCACCGGACCTAATTATCATTGTCTCCCTGAATAGATTTAGGAGGCGAGTTTCAGCTCAACATAACATGCAAATTGTGCCTCAAATCGACGAACCATAATTTCCATTGTACTCCTAGCACTGGATTCCATCTTGGGGGACCCCTCTGATGTGATTGCATCACCTGGAAAAGTGTTTCTTAGAGGATCTATGAAACTAGAGTTTTTCTCAATGAGGCACAATGTAAATCCGATGTAGGGGATCAACTTTCAAGACCCCTGTGTCGGGAAATTGTGGGCATCATGGTCCCATGGGACTTAGCCATATGGACCAAATTGTCATTGTACCCTTAGACCAAATTGTCATTGTGTCCCTGAATGGCTTCAGGAGGAAAATTGCAACATGCCATAACGCGCAAACCATGCCTCAGATCGATGAACCGTCAATTCTGTTGGACTCCTGGCACGTGATTCCAGCTAGGGGAACCCCTCTCCTATGATTCTATGGCCCATAAAAGTGTTTTTTAGAGGATCTCCTGAACTAGGGTTTTTCTCAGTGAGGCACAATGCAAATCCAACACAGGGGTTCGACTTTCACAACTCCTTTGTTGGGTGATTGTGGGCACGATGGTTGCATGGGCGTTGGCCATACAGACATTCCAGAGCTTATGGAACTCAGTTACGTCGCTCAGTTGTGATTTTGTGCCACTGGACTAAATTGTCATTGTCTCCTTGAATGGCTTCAGGAGGCAAGTTAAACTCAGCATAAAACACAAACCATGCCTCAGATCGACAAACCGTTAGTTTTGTTGGACTCCTGGCATCGGATTCCAGTTAGGGGGACCCCTCTCCTATGATTCCATTACCCAAAAAAGAGATTCTTAGAGGATATTTGGAACTAGATTTTTTCTCAATGAGGTGCAATGAAAATCCGACACAAGGGGTCAACTTTCAAGACCCATGTGTCAAGGGATTGTGGGCATCGTGGTCCCATGGGAGTTGACCATACAAACATTTTGGAGCTTACGAAACTCAACTACATCACCCGATTGTGATTTTTTACCCCAGACCAAATTGTCATTGTGTCCCTAAATGGCTTCAGGATGAGAATCGCAACACGCCATAACACGCAAACCATGCCTTCAATCGACGAACCATGGTCACGTGGGCATTGGCCATATGGACCTTCCATATCTTACTAAAGTTAGTTACATCACTCGATTGTCATTTTTTGCCCCCGGACCAAATTTTCATTGTCTCCCTGAATGACTTTAGGAGGCGAGTTGCAACTTGGCATAACATGCAAAACGTGCCTCAAATCAACAAAACGTCAGTTTCGTTGGACTCCTGGCACCGATTTCCAGCTAGGGGGACCCCTCTCCTATGGTTTCGCCGCCCGAAAAAGTGTTTCTTAGAGGATCTTCGGAACTAGAGTTTTTCTCACTGAGGCACAATACAAATCCAATAAGGCGTAAACTTTCAAAACCCCTATGTCGAGAGATTGTGAGCACTGTGGTCACATGGGAATTGGCCATATGGACCTTCGGGAGCTTACGAAACTCAGTTATGTCACCCGGTTGTGATTTTGTGCCCCTAGACCAAATTGTCATTGTCTCCCTGAATGACTTCAGAAGGTGAGTTGCAACTCGACATAACACGCAAACCGTGCCTCAAATCAAAGAACCATCAATTTCATTGGAATACTAGCATGATATTGTAGCTAGGGAGACCCCTCTCCTGTGATTGTGTTGCCTGTAAAAGTGTTTGTTAGAGGATATCTAAAACTAGGGTTTTTCTCAATGAGGCATAATGCAAATCCAACACAGGGGTTCGACTTTCACAACCCATGTATCAGGCGATTGTGGGAACCGTGTTCGCGTGGGAATTGGCCATACAGACCTTCTGAATCTTATGAAACTCAGTTACGTCGCTTGGTTGTGATTTTGTGCCAACGGACCAAATTGTCATTGTCTCCCTGAATGGCTTCAAGAGGCGAGTTGCAACTCGGTATAACATGTAAGTAGTGCCTCATATCAGTGAATTGTCAGTTTCATTGGACTCATGGCAGTGGATTACAGCTAGGGGGACCCCTTTCCTATGATTTTTTCACCCAAAAAAGTGTTTCTTAGAGGATCTCTAAAACTAGAGTTTTTCTTAGTGAGGCACAATGCAAATTCGACACAGGGGGTCAACTTTCAAGACCCCTGAGTTGGGCGATTGTGGGCATCGTGGTCCTGTGGGAATTGACCATATGGACCTTCTGGAGCTTACAGAACTCACTTATGTCGCCCAATTTTGATTTTGTACCCCCAAACCAAATTGTCATTGTGTCCCTAAATGGCTTCAGGAGGCGAATTGTAACACACCATAACATGAAAACCATGCCTCAGATCGACTAACCATTAGTTACATTGGACTCCTGGCACAAGATTCCAGATAGGGGGACCTATCTACTCTTATTTCCTCACTCATAATTTTTTTTTTTAGAGGATCTTTGGAACTAGGGTTTTTCTCAGTGAGGCATAATGAAAATCCGACACCGGGGATCGACTTTCACAACCCCTGTGTTGGGTGATTGTGGGCACCATGGTTGCAAGGAAAAACATGTCAAGGCAAGGCATGACATTTCAAGGAAAGGAAATGGCATGTCAAGTCAAGGAAAAGCATGTCAAGGAAATACATGACATGTCAAGGAAAGGCATGTCAAGCCAAGGCATGCCAAGGCAAGGCAAGGAATTCCAGGTAAAGGCATGGCGAGGCGTGCAAGGCAAGGCATGGAATGTCAAGGAAAGGAATGGAAATGCAAGGCAAGGGAATGCATGGAAAGGAAAGGCATGATAGGGAAATTCATGGTAAGGCATGACAAAGCATGGCAAGGAAGTACAAGGCATGGCATGTCAAGGAAAGGCATGGCATGTCAAGGCAAGGCATGACAAAGCAATGAAAGGGAATGCATGGAAAACGTCTATGAGCCAATGACTGATTATTTTATTCTTCCAATTTTAGGAAAACTATCATCCTATGAAAGTAACATCCTATCTTACTCAAAAGAAATTTGTTTAATAAGGAATCTCATTATTTCATCCTCATTGTGAGCATACCTAGTTTCTTCCCTTTGGTTTTGATGCCTTCGATGGTCCTTATTGGTAATCTCTCTTCTTAGATGATCTTTTAAAATATATCACGATGCTAACATATTATAATAAAACCACTCATGCAACAAGTGTCATGTATGTTGAAGACCAGTGACGCCTTTGTGCAAGCTCTAACACAACAGAGTATACATATAGGACTATATTCTTATTCTCTAGAATCAAGCTAACAACATGCATCTTTAACAGGCTGAGTAAAATAATCCTCACTATCAATAATATAAATTAGTAGCAATAGTTGCAGATTCATCACTAACAATATCAATTCAATAAGTCTTTCCATGGACTCATACAAGCAATAACTTTCCATAGCACCATTCACAAATATTTTCCTTTCTAGCATGACAACATATTTCTCATTAGGAATAATACAACCCTCCCCGTGATATAGTGAATGAATAATCCCATGAGATAACTCACTCTCTAATGCAAAACTCCCATCTATACTTTCCATTATTTCATGGATGCAGTGGTTGGGGATCACTTAAGGAGGACCTTTTGCATGTAGAAGTTGGTGACAATACATGAGGGCATCATGTGTCAAATGTGTTGGGTGAAAATTTCAAAACCATGTAGGTCCACATATCCACAATTCAATAGAGAGGTCTTGGCCTTGGACCCTTAGTAGAAATGTTACATATTTTTTATGTAGTTGGAAACTAATTAACTAATGATCCAAAGGTTTATGCACAACAACCAATAGGGCTATTGTGTATGCCAATTTGGCATGGAAAACAACATTTCATTACTAGCCAATTGG
Organism: Picea glauca; assembly: GCA_000966675.3. Taxonomy (NCBI): domain Eukaryota; kingdom Viridiplantae; phylum Streptophyta; class Pinopsida; order Pinales; family Pinaceae; genus Picea; species Picea glauca. The sequence continues at coordinate 488,565 of JZKD02S1984511.1, forward strand.
TATGATCCTTTTCATTATTCAAATGTTTGTGTATTTCATCATGAGATTAACGATGTAAATGCAAGGGAAATTCCAATATTTCATGGATGTGGTGATTCAGTCATGCAACATTTATCATATTTCATCGAATTTAGTTTGAGCATTGGCCTTTGTCATGAAGGTAATATGATGAATCTTTTTTTTGTATGTCCCAAAGGTGATGCAAGGATGTGATTTGAAAGTCTTGGAAAGGGAGATATTTCATATTTTGTAGGGTTTATCGAAGCATTTTGCAGATGTTAGATCCCTTATAATGACCATGAGAAATGGATGGTTTTCATTGAAAATTTCAAGAAAATATATGGTGCAATAAAAACTATCATTGAATCTCTAGGACCTCCTCTCAAATATGATGAAGAACTATGGTTTGATTTCCCCTTAGAATTGGATGATGAAGGCAACCCATACTCTAAAGTAAGAAAAATTTTGGCTTCATATCCTAAAATTGATATTTTTGATAGAATAGATATGGATCATCCCTTGGAATCAATTCTAGCATGATCACAAGCCTTACCTATGTAAAAAAGCAGGACTTAATACATGATGATACAACCAACAACCGATATCTACACTCAAAATTAGGAGGAAACAATGGTGGAAGCTATGATAATACCCTAAATGGAACCTTTCTCCGGATTGATGGAAGTGCCAATGTGGTAAACCTTGAAATGATTGTCTATGACAGAGTTGTTTGTGACAATGATAGCTCAAATATGCATCCTAGATTGAGTTTTGAGAGTCCTCCTATATCCAATTTTGGAAGTGGTTGTGACCAAAGGGAGGATAGATATGGTATCTCTTTTTTTGTTGAGAATGATACCAAGAGAAATGTTAATAAACCAGAAATTGAGAAGTTTCCTAAGTGCCAAGTGATGGGTTTTAACCTCTCTGATCTTGTGGATAATGCACACAATTATGTTCCCAAGAATAAAATCCTCACCTAGAAAGTCATTAAGAAGGACAATTTTAAAGAGTCCCTTGAAATTCAAAAGGGAATCCCTGTTAGCACCTATGGTGATGCAATTTTCATCTCAAAACAATCACGGGTCTTAGAATTGGAAGAAAGAAGTTGCAAGTCTTATATGATACATATTAAGGGCTCCCACATATTTGATGATGACAATGATAAAGGGGTAGATATGGTTGATCATGTGCTCTTTCAAGAAGCTCATGGAATACAAACAGGAAAATGGATCCTTGATATCGTGGGTACTCACCTCCAAGATAGAGTTCTAAATCATGTTGATGTGGTAGTTTTTTATCCTGATGAAATTCAAACAAAAGATTGTTTCCTTGACCTAAGAATGGAAGATGAAGTTCCTAGTTGTTTTGATATCATTGGTGAATATCTCTGCTCTAGAGAAGAAAAAAAGGACCTCTACGACCATCTCATCGATGATGACCAGAATTTGAAGCGAGTTCTTGTAGATTGTAAGTACTCACCCAAGTGCCCTTGTCCTTAGCAACATACTCAAGGATTGAGCCAAAATCTTCCCCTTCGTTGGTATTTATATTGATAATTTAGTCTTTCCCTACCCTCATATAACCACTATATTAGAAAAGAACACCATAATTGATGGAATCAGTGGCATAAGTATGTGACCTGTCGAAACAATGATGAACAAACCATTGATCATAGTGCATCCAAAACTAAGGTGATTGATGGTGAATCATTTATCAAACCCACATGGATGAGTTTCATAGAGTGCTAAAAGTACACATACAACATTGGTATGGAACCAAGGGTTGACTAGATCATGGAAACCAATAAATATATTATACCAGATGAAATAATATTGTCATTATTAATTTTTAACAGATTTCCTCTCGCATAATGGTTGTTTAGGCCAGTCTAGTTCTTGGAGGGTTTTATAACTTTTAAAATGAATTCTACATTCATAAAAACCACCACATAAATACTAGTAGTGTCATTCATGTTCATCCTTACTATTATCTATGTTGTAATTATGTTTTTTTCCCATAAT
>JZKD02S1984511.1:491145-522066 GCA_000966675.3 Picea glauca
ATTTAAAGAGTTCATGTAAGCTAAACTTCCTATCTTCTAAGATAGGATCAGATCTCAAAAAGATCTAAAAGTTACAAATATAGAGGGCTTAAAGCCACTCAAGATCAAACTAAATCTTCAAAATCTATGAGAATTTTCTCCTATTTACAAAATAAGCAAAAACAAGATAGTTGATCGACTAAGTCTAGCATGCTCCATCCCATAAGATATGCATCAAATACATCCTATCCTGAAAAAAGAAATGAGGAAGTCAAATATTTTATTAACTATCAATTGCTAGATTTTATATGAGAAATTGACTTGGCTATAGAATCTCTCGATTTTGTAGCCAGTCTTGTTATTGGTAACATAAATCTAAATCAATCTAGATTAATTAGAAAAATAACAAAAAACATAAATGTGATAAAAACCAATCTTGCCATCCAACTGATAACAAAATTCAAATCACAATATCTCAGAATTGATCATGGCTTTGACACTGTCAGCGTTTTTTATTATGATATTGCATGTCCTTTTCAAACGTTTTACTTGTCTTTGTGCATTGACCTTGAGATCATGGTTTTCATTTTCCAATGAGTCATTTTGAGCCATGAGAGCTTTGATCCTTTCTTGAAGGATGGGGATGTCTGTGCAGTACTGACCTATCCAATGTAAACAAACTTTGCAATGTACAGCAGGGATAATCGGTTGAGGAAGCGTGTGATTGTGTGCTAAAACACCACTACTATTCACTGTCAGCCTTTGACCAAACTTGATACCTATAAATTCCTTGTTGTCTTTTAGACACTGTGGGATTTTATTCACCTAATCAAATGGTTGGTCTGGTTGGGAAAAATTCGGATCTTCCTGTTACAGAAACCTCTCAATATCAGAGTCTGAATCCTCATGGATCTTGATCGATTTGATCGAGCTCTCATGAGCTTTGGATCTATTACGCAGATTGCGTGAAATGAGTCGACCAACCTTCTTGTTACGAAACCCTATTTCTTGATTCTTCTTTGACTGCTTGCGAGGGTTTCCAATGTTGGATTTGTTAGTGGGGCCAGGGTAGACATTTGGCTCATGCACAGGAGTTCCAATAAACTCAGAACTAAAACCCTGTTGCCCACATAAAAGTTGATCAGACAATGCCTATTCACAAGGATTATTATTCAAAATATCTGGGTTGCCAATTGAGAAATTAAGAGGCTTCTCTATCATTGGAATATCCATTACAAGGGTCTCTACAGGATTTACTATAACAAAACCTTTATGGGCTATGAAACCATCCCAATCCTCACCAAGTGTTTTCAAATGATGAACTAATAGTAATTTAATCAACCCATGGTGAAAGAGGCTCGAATCCAAGTTTTGTTTCTTATATCTCTTTGACATTTTATACAAACTTCTTAGCAGGAAAAGCAACATGTTTAAATGGAATCCAATAAAATGCATGAGAAATCGTATGTGGTAAAGGAAAACCAAGCCAAAACGGCCTTCACAGGTAATAAATTGTCTTAACACTACCAACAAACCATGCCATCTAATATTGAGCAGGGAGACCGGAATAACTTTGTCACAGCAGTGAATATTTCTGGAGGTGACGAACAAACTACAAGGTACTTCGTCCAATTTCGAACTTTTAAACCACTCTTGACCAGTGAGAGGGAGCCCTGTCACTTCACTTAGAAATTTTTCGGTGATCTCCAGCTGAATATCACCCACATTGGCTCTGCATCCATCAAATGTGAGTGTGAATTCTTTGGCCACTTGCGAGTTATAACCCTGGAATTTCTTAATAAACACATCCCAACCTTGGCTCTTTAGATCATCACTTGCATCATCATACAACAACAACGTTTGGGAGCCATTTGGCTCAACTCGGACGAAAGGGTCCATAAGGGTTCAAACAGATGGTAACAAAGAAAACCCGAGCTCACTGTGTTCTTAGGATATAGCAGTGAAAGAGACAAGCCCGAGCTAAAACTATGGAAGCAAACCTAGAAACACACCAGCGCAACCATAACATAAGCAATAGGAGTTTTAGTCATGAAATTTGGGCATTTCTGGTAATGAATGCTTTGAGTACAGAGCATAACCCAAGACCCTAGATCGTAATGAGGGATCTGTCAATTCATACTGCAAACTAAAATGAAGTACAAGGTACGTTCTAGGTGTGTTTAATTCCCATGACATGTAATGTGTATACTCAATTTGCAAAGGTTAGGAGAGGATGCGTTTTTACAATCCAAATGAAAAACAAAAAATTAAAATCAACGTTGATTTACCAAGAATGTTAAATGAACAAGCTTATAGTCCAAATGTCAATCAACATAAGTATTTCATTGGTATATGATAAGCTCAGAAAAATCATTAAAATGAAATAGATGTAAGCCCATTGATCTTTAAAAACCAAGCCTTGGATAGAATTATAATGCGATTTTAAGTTTTAATGATCGATTCATGCTTTCAGTCATGAATCAAGCACGAAAACACAAGATAAAACTAAATAGGAACAATCAAAACATTTTTTTTACAACCAAATAGTCACCTTCAAATAGCAATATTTACAGGATGAGGCGTAGGCAGCTACAAGAATTGTCATTTGTGACTTGAAAAAGCAAAAATCATGTATGGTTGCCAACAATGGCAACTTACTAGGAGAAGTCGTTATATCTGCATACCGATGAGTTCATGTTAGGACTGCTTAGAATGTTTACAGATCAAAGAACAACTGAAGGACATCAAGCATCTCAATCAAATTCTGACAATAACCATACAGTCCAGCTTCAGATACCTTTCTGTCCAATGAAATCCGGTGACAAATTTTAATTACAAGAGCAACGATATTTATACTAATGGCTCTGATACTGTTGATAGGGCCACTTCTACCAGCAGACATCTATAGCCTCGACAGGGATTTCAATTATCCCACTGTGACACCTCTACCCTGTTCAAGAATTTTCAGTACAAATGAATGGTATTTATGATTAATATCAAAACTTATTCCTGATAATTTTCTTGAACCCGACATTGCTTCGCTGCTAGTGGGCCTGTTCAGTACCCCGACGAAGTTGTCTTGGCATCATGCATGCATTTACCCATTTCCAGTAGACTTGTTCAGTATCTTGGCGGGTTTATAGACACTTCCCACAACTCTCTAGAAATTATTTATAATCTAACATAAATCTACTGATATTCAGAAGAGTGGGGTGATGCTTGAAAATTTCAGTTTTTAGAACACTTGATATTTTCCAGCCTTTAATTTTCTGATGGATAACCTTCATTATGATCTGAAATCGGTTTTCTGATTGAAAATAATTCTTCGAGGACAGGAAGGCATACTTGAGTTGCTTTCTTTAAAAGCAGGGACAACGTAAAGATCTTTAATGATGGTTGTGTCTACTCATAATTATAAAGTGAAACCATGAAACCTATTCTAGACAGAAAACTTCTTTATCTAGTCTGCGCTTCAGGAATTTGCAGCACTGATGCTCTGACGGACCTTAATTGTTGCTTCATAATGAGGCATTCTGGTTTCCCTTCATGAAATAAAAGGTGACACTGACATAAGCTTATCTAGAGATCAACAAAAACAAACAAAATGAAAAGAACAAAAAACCATAAAACAAAAATAAATCAAAACAAAAAAATTATGTACAAAGGTGGATCTGGAATTTATCAGGAAAAATACATTTTGATAGATTGGCCATTCACTGGGAAGATGTCTGGTTGTCCCTCCAAAATTTGTAGACGGAAGGAGCTGGGACCTAATTTTTCAGCGATTACGAAAGGCCCCAACCATAGGTTCTGGAACTTGGTGTGTTCCCCTTTCCCTTCGTGAGGTTTATCCCATTTGAGAACTAAATCTCCTACCTTGAAGTTTATATCTGAAGCAGAGTTTGAATCAAACCAACCTTTCACAATCTGTTGATGCTGATCCAGTCTCTCTTTTGCTTGTGCTCTCACTTCTTCTAGTTTCAACAAGGCACTAATTCAACTTTCAAGAGGAGGGCATTCCTCTTCCTAAACTTTCTGCGATAATTACAGAGAGGGAAGCAGAACACGAGGAGGGAGAATTTCTTATCTTCTGTATACAAGGAAGAAAGGGGAATTACAAACAAAAGCTTTTGGTGTCACCCTGTCAGCCCAGAGTGCATTAAAATCATGTTGTGCCAATTTTTGTGGTTTTTCGAAACTGTCCTCTTGATGATTTTTATCAAATTTTTATTCGTTGATTCTGCTAGGTCGTTTCCTTGGCGGTAATAGCTAGCAGAATACTTAATTTTGATCCCTCTCTCCAAAGAAAAAACACTCATATCGAGGGACGAAAATTAAGAAGCATTATCAAAGACCAAACATTCGGGAATGTCGAATCTAGTAATGATATTCATGTCAAGGAAAGATATCACTTGATTAGTGTTTACCACTTTCAGCGGTGCAGCCTCGGACCATCTGGTAAAATAATTCATTGTTGTAATGATGTATTTATGCCACTATGAAGAAGTGGGATTAATTGTCCCTATGATGTTGATACCCCACTACTGAAAAGGTGAATCCACCGAGACAGGCTGCAAAGGGAATGCTGCCTTTTTTACTCGTCCAACATCATTTTGGCAGATTATGCATTTACGACATAACACATGGGAATCTTTGAACAACATGGGCCAATAGTACCCAACTCTTAATACCTTGTGAGCAGTGGTGTCTCCACCGAAGTTCCCACCAGCTTCACCTACATGCAGTTCAGATAATGCTTTCTTTGCTTCATCTCTTACCAAACAACTCATGAGAACACTATCAAAATTCTTACGGAATAATACGTCATTTACCAATTGGAAAGGTGCATATTTTAGTCTTAATTCTCTTCTCTTTTTTGGATCGATATGGCGAGGAGAAGAACCATGTGTTAAATAAAAATTAATATCATTAAACCAAGAATTAGCAACAACTTGTGTACAATAGATTTGATTTTCACTATGTTGATTTACAGTTAAGACATTAATTTGACTCTGTCATTCTTCAACTGAATCAACCACTAGTTTGCATAGGCCTTGAGCTCTGAAAATTTGTGCAGGGGTTATTTAGAGGTCATAATATTTTAATGATGTCATCCAGTTTGCTCGTTTTTCACCCAATTCCTTTTGTACTAACAAGTTTCTAACAATAGGATAAGGCATAACGACTTTAGTTTTGGATTTCAGCAAATATGATCGGAAATGTTTCACTGCTTTGAAAAATGCATAAGCCTGCTGATCTACCGCTGGGTAGTTAAGCTCTGCTCCTTTGAAGGCTGAGATCATGAAGGCAATGGGGATTTCATTGCTTTCAAAGTTCTTTTGGGTCAACACAATAGCATAATATCGGTCAAAGGTGAAAGTGTAAAGAGTGAAATCTTGTGAGAAATCAGGACTCATCAAGGAAGGGACTTCCACTATGGATTTTTTGATGGAATCAATGGCTTGATTTTCCTATGATCCCCAACAATACTGAACATCCTTTTTAATTAAATTCTGCAATGGCCTTACCATTTCTGAGAAACTTGGGACAAACCTTCTGACAAAATTATTCTCGCCTAAAAAGGATTGCATAGATTTTTTGGAGGAGGGGGGAGGAAGTTTGGAAATGTCTTGAGTTATTTCGGGATCGATGATCATCCCGTCACTGGATACTATGAATCCGAGAAGTTTTCCTTGTTCCACTGCAAATATTGACTTCTTAGGGTTGAGAGATATGTCGTACTTGCGGCATCGTTCTAGGACAGACGTAAGGTGAGACAAGTGATCTTTCTTGTTTTTGGAGAAAACAGTAACGTCATCAAGATAGACCACTACAAATTGATTTATGAGACCACGAAAAGCAATATCCATTTCTCTTTGGAAAGTGGCCCCAGCATTTATAATCCCAAAAGGCATCTTCCTATAGGAATATGTGCCCCATGGGGTATGAAAAGTGGTTTTTAACTTGTCTGGTGGAGACATGAGGACCTGGTTGTATCCCGAAAAACCGTCTAGCAGTGATATTCTTTCAGAACCAGATACCTTCTAAAGAATTTGTTCCATTGGAGGAACAGGATAATTGTCTTTGTCAAATGCTCAGTTCAAGTTACGAAAATCAACACAGAGTTGAATTTCACCACTTTTCTTCCTTACAGGAACTAGATTAGACACCCACTGTGTGAGTCTCACTGGGAAGATTATCTCCGCATTCAATAATTTATTTAGTTCTTTATTGACAGTTGGTTCCAACTTAGGGTGCATCTTTCTCAGCTTCTGCTGAAAAGGTTGAGTCTAGGGTTTCATGGGGATGATATGTTGTATTATATTAGGGTCAAAAGTTTTTAAATCATCATATGTCTAGGCAAAGACATCCTTGAATTATTTAAACAGTTTATAAAAATAGACCATTCTTTCTCGGAGCATCCCATTCCCAAATTGATATTTTGTGGATTATCTTTAGTCCCTAGATTTATTGTTTCATGAGTCAAGGAAGAACTGTTCGTTTTACAATTTACTGACCCTCTAAATTTATCATTCAAATCATAAAAATTCTCTACTCTTGCCACATATTTAGGAATAGATTTTACCAGATCAAATGTCGATTCGAGAGATCTAGGCTCAGATATTACCGTGAAATTGTGAAGATTTTCATCGTGAGTGCCTTCATTGATAATTGCACCTTGGAAAGTGTCCTCTATATGAAAAAACTTGATGATCTATTGGTCATAATTAAACACTCTCCAATTAGTGATGTTGTCTGGGATCGATGGTCTGAACAATAACTCAATTGAAAATAAATTCGGAGAAAGACCTTCTGTGGGAAAATTTTTAGAAGCGATGTTAGCTAATAAGTCAGCCTCATAATTACTTAATCTAGGAATGGAATTGATGTTAAATGCTGAAAATTTGTGCATTATATTCAATACCTCAGTTTGGTAACTTTTCAGGTGTGGTGATAGGCAATGTATGGAATTTCTTACCTACCTGACCACAATTTTTGAATCACCGAATACCATTAATTTCTTTACGTCCATATCTACAGCTTTCCTAAGTCCTTGCAAAAGTGCCTCGTATTCGGCGGTGTTGTTAGTGCATTCAAACTCTAATCGACAGGCGATGAAAGTTTTATTACATGATGGATCGATGAGTACACATCTTGCACCAACTCCTTCTTTGGATTTGGATCCATCGAAGTAAAGTGACCATATCTGAACTTCGTCAACATTGTTTGGTACATTCAGCAAAGCCGTTGACTGAGTGCATGTCATGAGCTCTGATTGTTTCTCTGGATTGGTAATGGGGGAAGTTTCGGCCATGAAGTTACCGAAGAAGGTGTTCATTCCTTGCATTTCAAGTGAATTAGTGGAAGCAGTAAATGGGTCATTAGCATCATTCAAATCCATCATGGTGTGCTTGAGATAACGTTCACGATTAATCCTAATTTTGTTTGGTTGTCCATTTTCTAGCATCCATAAATGTGACCAATCTGTTGCAAAGTAACCATGTAGTTTCTCGGACCAATCCCTGCTCAAAAATAAACAATAGACTTCGGGGATGTCAACAACAATGATGTCAATAATCTGTTGAACCTTAGGATTAGAAGATAACCTAATGAGCACATTATTTAGTTCAACAATTACCTTAACATTCATTTGATCGAGTTGAATGATTTTAAGACTAGAAGGCTCAACTTCTGCGTTAATTTTTTGGCAAACGGATAAAGGCATCACATTTGATGATGCGCCGGAATATACCATGCAATTATGTACATTTCTATTAAAAATTTCAAAAGCTAACAAAAAAGGGGGGACATTTTTGCGAGTATTAACAACAGAATTTTGTTGATTTTTAGTCGTTCTCCCTAAAACTACTTTATCTACATTTGATACAGGTTTTTCATTGGGAACCCTTTTATCTAGAGTTCCAGGTGTCATTTTAGTAGGGATCTTTTGAGTTGTTTTAGAACTGATTTCTGCAACTTTCTTGTTGTTCAGATTGTTGTTTTTACTATTCTCTGCGATGTTCTGAAGCATTTTCTACAGAAGAAGAGGAATTTCAAAAGTTCGTAAACATAAATATTAGCCCTAAGTTTTTTAGGTCTTCAATCAAATCATACTCTAAAACTGGGGCTGCTAAATTCTGTTTTGTTTCAACTTGTTTCAATTGTTTCAGGGGCACACTATTACTCATTTCGGAAGAGGGTTTACTCTGTGTTTTTCTTCTAGTGTTGTAAGGGTGGGCATTTTCAAAGTTTTCTTGAAAAATACTGTCAGAGAAATGTCCGAAGATATTGGGAGATAACTCCTCTTCTTCAAGTACTTCTTCTTCGACTATGTCTTCCGAACTTTCAGGAGGGGCCAAGTTATCATGTGCTTCAAGGATAGTTTGCAGAGCGTATTGTAAGATTTCAAAGTTTAGACCTTCAGGGATCATATTTGGTCCATTAGGGGGAAAAGGCTTCCTGAAATGAGGTTTAAAACTTCCTTTGCTTGAGGATGCTTTTTCGGTCGATCTCTTCAAGTCTATGATTTGATTCGATAATTTTTGGACAACCTTTTGCAAAATTTCTAAGTCTGCAGTTTCTGATTGGGTTTTGGTTTGGGGAGGCCTAGTAAGAATTTCTATTTTCTTCTTAGAAGATGGGGTTATTTCTGCCTCACTACTAATATTATCTTTCAAGATCAAGATATCTTTTTCAATTTGGTTTGCCTCCTCGAAGGCTTCCAGTAACGTGGACTTCTTAGACCTTTTAACCCAAATTTCTATATTGTTGTGCAGAGATTTAGTGTAATATGCAACAATAAGGCTTTTCGCGGGCATTGAATCAGTGGGAATTTGGCTTTTTAATGTGAGGAACCTTTGGTTAAAATATTTTACTTTCTCCTTAGGGTTCATCTTTAAACTGGAAAGTTTCATAACTAAGACTTCAGGAGATTTATCATCTCCGAACTTCTCTAGGAAGTAGGTTTCGAACCTATCCCAAGATACGATGGTGTGAGGTTGTTGGGCGAAATACCATGTAGAGGCGTTGCCCTCAAACGTGTAAGGAAAAAGTCTACATACTACATATTCATGTTCTACACTTCGGAGCCTAATGGCTATCATGCATTTCTTTATGTGATCCTCGGCGATTTTCTTAGAATCTGGATCGAACTTAGGTAACCATTTCTTCGGGTGTTTTGGTAAAGGGTGTTGGGGTCCAAGTACAGCCACAACATTGCCATGGTCTGGTGGGATTGTTTTGGTTTTCCATGGGTGTATGTGGTGTTGAAGGCTGAGATGGTTCAGATGATGAACTGCCTTCATCAGATGACTCTCCTCCAGAAGAGGATGGAGATGAATGAGGTGGGGAAGGTGGAATAACAGATCCTCCGACTCCAAGAGTAGGTGTATCGGTAGGATTGATAGTCTTGTCTCCTAGAGGGTTTAAAAGAAGACCAATGCCTTCAAGCTATTCTCTGATATCAGATAAATCTAAGGGTTGATTCAATGTCCTACCAGGTTGTTTGATATGGGCCAAAGCACTGTGTGTCCTTAAAATTTACTGACGAACAATTTCTTGTACGTCGGACCCTTGAGGGTTTGGTGTTACTGGCTCAATGGGAATCTAGGGATTTTCGTTCGAGGTAGTTGTTGTTTCAGAAGTAACGTTGTTTTCAGAATGACTCCGTGTTACTATAGGGGAGCGAGTGTGTGGGGGAGGAGTCTTGCGACTTCCACATGCCATCAATTGTATTTAGGACCTCCTTCTAGCACCATTTGTTGGTGGGCCAAATCGATTGTCCGTCAATTGGAAGAACGAGTCCTTTTCGGGGTTGTATTAATAACCCAAGCCATTTGGTGTAACTCATTCTGACGGGTTTAATGGCTCCGTTAGCCAATTTAAAATCCTAAAAGAAAATAAACAAGAGAAAGAAATCACTAACTAATTACTAGATACTATATATTGTATATGTACATATGCAATAATATAACTATTGTAGATATTTTAAGTAGAAACTACACTAATATCACTTATATACATCATATACAATTTGCAAGTTTTAATCGAAACTTACGAAATCAAATGCAAAAGTTATTTTTGTTAAGAAGTAGATAAAGAAAGCACATTTAAAACTTTTTTGTTTTCCTTTATAAATCTAACAAATTTTGCATTGAATATACTATGAAACACAGACGGGTGGGTAGTCAAAAGCTGAACCATACACTCTGGTTTCATTAATATGTAGATAATAGAATTTAAAAAATACAATGGGGCTAACCTATCAGTGAGTTAGTGAGGTGTATACAAGCATTTGTAGGAGTAACGAACATCCAACTTCCACGTCCAAGAGAGAAATCTGCAATGAACCTATTGACTGTTCTAAATAAATTCAGAACATGTATTGGTAGTTTATATTTTAATGACAGAAGAGGGAACACAAACCTAATCCTGTGATCTTATAACTGCGCATAATTACAACAATATAAATCTAAAAGTAACCTATGCATTTCATCGTTCAATTAAGATTCAAAGATAAATCCTATCATTCTAATTGAACATATGATCACAACATTTATGTTTTGAGTAGCAAATTATAGACGATATTTATAATGTAAACATCCTGCACATAATAGATCATTAAGTCTAAATCTATTATACCTATTAATGTATTAGGATTAACAAAACATAAATGAAAACATCATTAACAAAAGGCTAAATCCAAAATGCATATATGTTGTTTCATTAAGTTCGGGAATCACTCGTCCATCTCTTTCCCTTAGCCAAGATGATTTCCATTAAAAAATATGGAGTATTTAAAGAGTTCATGTAAGCTAAACTTACTATCTTCTAAGATAGGATCAGATCTCAAAAATATCTAAAAGTTACAAATATAGAGGTCTTAAAGCCACTCAAGATCAAACTAAATCTTCAAAATCTATGAGAATTTTCTCCTATTTACAAAATAGGAAAAAACAAGATAGCTGATCGACTAAGTCTAGCATGCTCCATCTCATAAGATCAACATCAAATACATCCTATCCTGAAAAAATAAATGTGGAAGTCAAATATTTTATTAACTATCAATTGCTAAATTTTATATGAGAAATTGACTTGGCTACAAAATCTCTCAATTATGTAGCTAGTCTTGTTATTGGTAACATAAATCTAAATCAATCTAGATTAATTAGAAAAATAACAAAAAGCATAACTGTGATAAAAACCAATCTTACCATCCAATTGATAAAATAATTCAAATCACAATATCTCAGAATTGATCATGGCTTTGACATTGTCAGCATTTTTTATTATGATATTGCATGTCCTTTTCAAACGTTTTACTTGTCTTTGTGCATTGGCCTTGAGCTCACAGTTTTCATTTTCCAATGAGTCATTTTGAGCCATGAGATCTTTGATCCTCTCTTGAAGGATGGAGATGTTTGTGTAGTACTAACCTATCCAATGTAAACAAGCTTCGAAATGTACATCAGGGGTAATCGGTTGAGGAAGCGTGTGATTGTGTACTAAAACACCACTACTATCCACTGTCGGCCTTTAACCGAGCTTGATACCTATAAATTCCTTGTTGTCTTTTAGACACAGTGTGATTTTATTCACATAATCGAATGGTTGGTCTGGTTGGTAACAATTCGGATCTTCTTATTGCAGAAACCTCTCGATCTCGGAGTCTGAATCCTCATGGATCTCGATCAATTCGATCGAGCTCACATGAGCTTTGGATCTATTACACAGATTCCGAGAAATGATTCGACCAACCTTCTTGTTACAAAACCCTATTTATTGATTCTTCTTTGACTTCTTGCGAGGGTTTCCAATGTTGGATTTGTTAGTGGGGCCAGGGTAGACATTTGGCTTATGCATAGGAGTTACGATAAATTCATAACTAAAACCCTGTGGCCCACATAAAAGTTGATCGAACAATGCCTCTTCACAAGGATTATTATTCAAAATATCTGGGTTGCCAATTAAGAACTTAAGTGGCTTCTCTATCATTGGCTTATCCATTACAGGGGTGTCTACAAGATTTACTATAACGAAACCATTATGAGCTATGAAACCATCCCAATCCTCACCAAGTGTTTTCAAATGATGAACTAACAGTAATTTAATCAACCCATGGTGAAAGAGGCTTGAATCCAAGTTTTGTTTCTTATATCTCTTTGACATTTTATACAAACTTCTTAGCAGGAAAAATGACATGTTTAAATGGAATCCAATAAAATTCATGAGCAATCGTATGTGGTAAAGGAAAACCAGGCCAAAACAGCCTTCACAGGTAATAAATTTCCTTAACACTGCCAACAAACCATGCAATCTAATCTTGAGCAGGGAGACTGAAATACCTTTATCACAACAGTGAATATTTCTGGAGGTGACGAACAAACTCCAGGGTACTTCGTCCAATTTCAAATTTTTAAACCACTTTTTACCAGTGAGAGGGAGCCTTGTCGCTTCACTCAGAAATTTTTCGGTGATCTCCAGCTGAATATCACCCACCTTGGCTTTGCATCCATCAAATGTGAGGGCGAATTCTTTGGCCACTTGCGAGTTATAACCCTAGAATATATTAATAAACACATCCCAACCTTGGCTCTTCAGATCATCACTCGCATCATCATACAACAACAAAGTTTGGGAGCCATTTGGCTCAACTCGGACAACAGGGGCCATAAGGGTTCAAACAGATGGTAACAAAGAAAACCCGAGCTCACTATGTTCTTAGGAGATAGCAGTGAAAGAGACAATCCCGATCTAAAATGATGGAAGAAAAACTAGGAACACACCAGCGCAACCTTAACATAAGCAATATGGGTTTCATTCATGAAATTCGGGCATTTCTGGTAATGAATGCCTTGAGTACAGAGCGTAACCCAAGACCCTAGCTCGTAATGAGGGATATGTCAATTCATACTGCAAACTAAAATGAAGTACAAGGTACGTTCTAGTTGCCTTTAATTCCCATGACATGTAATGGGTATACTCGATTTGCAAAGGTTAGGAGAGGATGCGTTTTTACAATCCAAATGCAAATCAAAAAATTAAAATCAACGTTGATTTACCAAGAATTTTAAATGAACAAGCTTATAGTCCAAATGTCAATAAACATAAGTATTTCATTGGTATATGATAAGCTTAGAAAAATCATTAAAATGAAATAGATGTAAGCTCATTGATCTTTAAAAACCAAGCCTTGGATAGAATTATAATGCGATTTTAAGTTTTAATGTTTGATTCATGCTTTCAGTCATGAATCAAGAACGAAAACGCAAGATAAAAGTAAATAGGAACAATCAAAACATCCTTTTTACAACCGAATAGCCACCTTCAAATATAAATATTTATAGGATGAGGCATAGGCAGCTACAGGAATTATCATTTGTCACTTAAAAAAGAAAAAATCATGTAGGGCTGCCAACAGGTTGAAAATTTGAATATTTGCCAACATGAAAAAAAAAATTCTTTTCACAACTTGGACTAAGTGAAATAATGTATGGGATAAATGTTAGAGGAGATTTATTTTTTCTTGAATTCAATTGCATCTTCATTACTTGGTTCCAGACTAAATTTCATTGTCAATTTTTAGAAAATTACCTGTGAGTTAATTCAGTTGCAGGGGCATCATTCAAGTTCTGTTGTATTGACTTCTAGAAAGTCAAATTAACTGAGTTTGTTTTACATAGGAATTAGTTCCTTAATAATAGTGCTAATTTTGTGTAATAATTGTTATTATTGCCAAAATAAGCTCTGGAAACTCTTAGAACTAGAATGAGGGATTTTATCTAAATTTATACCAAGGATTTCTCCAATTTGTTGATAGATTTTGATTGTATGGATCCAGATAGATGGTGAGATTTGAATGTATTTTGTAGCTTGTAATCTAGAATGTTGACGTTGTTGGGGAGAATAGAGGAATACGTGTGTACTCTGTATGTGAAAAAAAAAGATAATCTTCACCCATTTCTTGTTTCGTGTAGCCTATTCTCTTTGTGAGTAGTATCTTTGTGGTTGATTAAATAAATTTGTAATATATAGTTTCAATCTTGATCCATAGAATTGTGTTTTTAAATTTGCAAGGTGTGGTTTATATGATCTACGTTTAGATCTATGGATGCATATATCAAAACTTGATGAGAGTTATTGAGTGGAATGCAACTAATGCTTAATGTTGAATAGCGAAACAACTCACTATGTCACCTAGAAATGTGTGTGCTCTGTCTAACAACCTGAGTCGATTGGTTATAGATTGAGATTGGTTGCAGTGATCAAATTGAGGAATAGAAGGAAATTCTTGCCTGTTTGAAATCACATTGATTATAGAGTTCTCCACACTACGTTGAGAGCGAGCTGGAAGATTAATTTCATCGTTGAATCTAGATCCAACCTGTTGTGAACGCTGATGGAAACCCTAGTGCGCAATACTCAACTCTCAATTAAATAGTGAGTAAATGCTTCCATAATGAGTTGCACCATTGGATTGAGCAAAGGAGGGTTGTGATTGGTTGTAGACAGAGGAATCGTTGAAAGGTCAAAGTCACTCTCACCATTGATTTGATTCTCATCAACAGTGGTTGATTCATTTTGTGGTATAGGTTTGAAGTTTCTCCAACTTATTTAATAATTGCCAAAATACTTGGGAAGAAGCTAACAGGATTCAACCTACGTCTTTAAAGTTAAAACAAAGATTTATGGAATGAAAACAGAGAAGGATTCAAAATGATTTGTTTAAGCGAGAGTTCAATATCTTTGAACAATGAAACTAGTGTAGCTCAAAGGCCAACCATTTTCCAGCAAAAGGAAAGAAAGTTAGGCATTATTCAGGCATGCAATATCATGAATATGAATATTTATGGTCATAAAAACTTTAGCAAAAAGGAAGTGGCATTATTCAAGCAGACGATATTATGAACACAAATAATCATGGTTGCGGCCGAGCAAGACTCAATAAAAAATAAATTAAATTAAAAATGAGAAGGGTTTGCATACCTGATATTCGTAATTTATTGTGATTCCATCGACGAGTCCTTTCAAAATGGCTATCAACAAAACCAATAGAGTGTTGAGGATTACATAGACAAAATCAAGAGTTGCAGAACTTATCTTACTTAAATATCAATATTTAACCTTCAAATCCCTGCAAAATGCACATCGACAGAATCACAAAAGTATCAGAAACTCGATTCAATGGCTGAATTGAGCGATGAAAACATGCAGAGATCTCAAATTTCATGATAATATCCTCCCCTTCACCCTCTGTGTGGGGCTCGGCTTCTCTCAAAAACAAATCTAGTTGATTAGGTAGAATGGTCGTTCAGTTTGATCACACTGGCGACTCAAAACAAAGTGAAGTTTGACCCAATGAAAAGACTAGGTGGGAAATGCAGATCTGAAAATTGAGAATTGGGTTCCCTTTAAAAAAATTTCCCATTTAAAATCCCCCTCTATATTTCAACTTTGCCACCAAATTTTTCGTCCTTTCGAATATTTACCACCATGGTCACACCATTCACGTTGTGGAGAGTGCAATAGGGGTTACACAAAAGTAAACCATATGACCATAGGTTTGATTCTTCCACCCGTGAAGCCTACACTATTTATATTTCATTTACCAAGAAACATTAAATAGAATGGAGTGTGATCTATTCTTGGAAAGAAATTTCAGAAGCCTGGGGTCTTGGGTCTATACTGAATGAGAGTTTTGTTTTTGTTTTAGACTGGCATTGCATTTAAATTAGTTTTTTGAATGGTTGATCATATTAACAAACATGTCCATAATTAATAATTCCATGTTACTAATGCCTAAGATGATAACACTACATACACGATGGATGACATGGAAAATCTTATGGATGCTGACTGGGAGGAAGAAGATGCTTTGTGGGCCAAAGAGTGTCTTTTTCAACCAGATGAAACGTACATACATCTATACAATCTCCAGTGTGTAAAACTAAAAGGTGGTTGTCATGTGAAGTCTGGATCTAATGTTGAATTGGGAGAATATTTGAAGTGTGTGATTGACAATAAGGAAATTCACAAAACTTCTAGGGTTTCTCCATTAACTTGGACCAATGAGAAAGATAGATCGAAAAAACCTAGATCTATATCTGACATTAACCCTCTGGTCACAAAACCAGACTACTTCAAAGCTATAGAGAATATGCAGCCCCGATTGTACGGAGGTCAAGCGAAGGCAAAGAGACGCCAAAATAGTTTGAAGGTGTGAAACAACCAACCTCTCTATGTTCTGGGGAAGGATGTATCATTAGAGTGGGTTGTAGGTATAGATTTGAAGGCTTTGGTGGGAAAAATTTTCTATCTGAAGTTGAAAAAATAAAATCTTAAGAAGTGGATTTAGGACCACTAGAAACCCTTGGTCAAATGTTTTCCCCGTTTAAGTCTGTTATTGAATCACTAGATCCTGTTTCATTTCTTATCAGAGGGAGATATTTTAAATATTTCAGCTAGTCCATGGATTATTGGTCCTAGGGTTTTGTATGGATTCTCCTCCCGGAATTTCCAGTAGAGTTATGGGTTACACAAATCTTCATAGATCTGAAAAACATTGTGGGAAGGTTCATGTATTTTGACGAGAATACCTTGTGTTGGAACAATAAAAGGATTGCATGGGTACTGGTGGAATTTGATTCAGAAAATGGTTTTTCAGAGGATATAGAGGTATCTACAGGGGATAGTTTTTTCATTCAAGTTTTGGATTACAGTAGGGAACCATTCTGATGCCATCATTGCTATCAAGCAGGGAATATCAAATAAAAATGACCTTTGTTAATCAAAACATAAGAAAAGGAAGGTGATAAGGGTTCTTAGCCACCTCAACTTCCCTTGGATCTTTCTTTAGTTCCACCCTCTCCAAGCAGTCAGGAGCATAACTCCTTTCTTATTAATATCAATGTTTCTTTCCCCTCTTTTCTCAATAGTTTATCAAATGAGGATATAAAAATTCTTCATGATAATGAGGAGTGGCTAGTAGAATTTTTTGGGGGTTTTAATTGGGATATTGTTTTAAAAACAATTGCAAAACTTCCAACCAAGAATTTGATGTTTTTTTATAAGGTTCCTCTACAACAATCGAAAAACTAGACGACGTTAATTACCCCTACACAATCTGGCTCACCAAACCAATTTGTAACAAATACTAGCTATGAGGAAACCCAAATTCAGATCTTAGCTTGGTCTATTTTTAATGGGGACCCCACCCCTTCTTACAAAGAAGTTTTGTAAATTGGCTCCCCTTGTTTAGAGATGAGTAATGTTGCTAATGTTGATAGCTTTGTAAATTTCTCACAAGCAAAAGTTATTAGTAGACAAGTTTCAAAACCCTCCTATAAAGAGGCCCTTAAAAAAACCCTCTTCCACTCTATAATTCAGATGAAGCTACAAAATTGAATGTGGATAGAGCCAATATGACCATTCATAAGAAGAGAAAAAAAAAAGGTTTAAAAAGGGGTTATAGGTGTTGTAGATGGAGGCTTAGCACCTATTATTAACTCCTCCCCTGTACTACATCATGATTCTCCTTCTAATTCCCCTAGGGCGCTTATATCTTTGGAGCCCAATTTGGGTTCCCCCGTATGATCATTCTATCAATGAATCTGAGAGGGTTTGGGGGTGCCCCTAAGCTTTTAAGTATAAAAACGGTGATACAGTGAACTATCCTTGACATCATCTTATTCCAAGAAACTATGGTTGATAATTATAAATCGAAGGACTTCTTCTTAAAGTGTTGTCCCTTATGGGACTATGTATATATTAATGCTACAGGCTTATCTGGAGAATTAATTTCTTGATGGAATCCTTTATCTATTGATCTTCAATATTTTCATACTTATGTAGGTATTCTAATGGAAGAACGCCTTAAAGGAGATTCTGGTACTGTCAAGCTACTAATTAAACTATTATGGTACCTATCAAGACAAAATTGCCTTCTGGAAATCACTGGAGGAGAGTGATTTCTTAAGAGAGGAAGGATTGATAATTGGGGTCGATCTCATATGTGCATATTGGAAGAAATTCCATGACATTTCAAGAGTGTTCCGAACAAGATTCTGTAGATGGGAATGATGAATGATGAAAATGATCTGACCGCATAATGTAGGTTCATGCAAACATGGAGGATGTCGAATATTATGTGGGGACGTCAGGCATCCTTGACTCTTGAAACCCTCGCATACAATATTCAAGGCATGTGTCTTGTCTAACCATGTCAAATTTTTAGCTAACCCCTAACCCCTATTCTATTGATCCTTAAATCCTTAAGCCCTATCCCTAAACCCTTAAGCCCTCAAGCTTAGTTAATTACTAATACCTTAACACAAAATCCCTAAATCCCCTAATCCCCAAGCCATCAACCCTTAAACATTTAAACACTAATCCTTAATCCCTTAATCCATAAACCCCTATGCTCTAAGCACTTAAGCATTAATCCCCTGGCACATAATCCCTAAGCCATTAACCATTAAAATAACTAACCCATAAGTGCCAAATCCCTTATCTCTTGACCCTTAATCCCTTAAACCCTAATCCATAATTATCTTAACCCTTAATGCATGTACCCCAAATCCATAAATCTCGTAATCCTAAAAGCCCCTATCCACTTAACCCCCAACACCTCAACTAATTAACTAATTAGGAACATCTGGTGCTAAACCCCATTCACTGATCACTGTGCGACATTGATGGATGGCATTAGTGATGGGAGTGTAATTGGAAGATGTTAATCCATGAAATTTTAAGAGAGTTTCGAAAAGAATTCCATAGATGTGAATGACGAATGATGACAATGAGACTACATGATGAACATTGATATAAATGTGGAAGATCTCAAAAATTATGTGGGTACATTAGGTATGATTGAGTCTTGAAACCCTCACATACCATTAAGGGCACATGTGTTTATTCTAACAATGTCAAATTTCAATGCATACAATAATAGTTTGAAGAAATTTCAACGTTGGCCCCATTCACTACTGATCGTGCAACATCAGTGGATGGAATTGGTGATTGGCATGTTGGAAGAGGTTCCATGAAATTTCATGAGAGTTTTGACAAATCCCTAACTCTCATAACCCCTAATCCATTGACCCTTAAATACTTAATCCCTAATCCCTAATTAACCCTTAAGCCCTCAACCTTAGTTAATCAATAAGCCCTTAACACAAAATCCCTAAATCCCCTAACCCCTAATCCATCGACCCTTAAACACTTCTCATTAATCCCCTAGCCCATAATCCTTAATCCATTAACCATTAAAATACATAACCCGTAAGCACCAAATCCCTTAGCTCTTGATCCGTATTCCCTTAAACCCTAACCCATAATCCATTAACCCTTAATCCTTGTACCCCAATTCCCTAAATCCCATAATCCTCAAAGCCCATATCCACTTAACCCCCAACACCTCAACTAATTAACTATTTAGGCTAATTTGGCTACATCCGACGCTAAATATGGTGCTACGTTTGTTGCAATTTTTGGCGCTAACTGGGGTGCTAAATCAGGCGTTAAACGGGCACTATTTATAGCACTAAAGGGGGCATTATTTCTGGTGCTAAGTGGGGCGCAATTTCCAGTGCTATTAGTGCCTAATTTTTTTCGGTGCAAAAAATGCCATGAATAGATCCATCCCAATAAATAGCATCGACTTGTTCAAAACATTGAAGAAAAATACACTAAAACCAACTTTGGAAGAAAAAAGGGAGCTAAAATGGGAGCAAAACACAAGGATTTGTTGTAGTGATGTTTAATACGACATTACAAAGCATAGTCGATATAATTAATATAAACATTTTTTATTGTTCCATTAATTATAAAACAAAGGAATTTAAGCTACATATCTACTTACAAATTGTTGAATTAAATCTTAATACTTCAACATATACTTAGAACCCTTAGCTAACCCAATATTGATCAATTCATTGGTTGGCTCTTCCTTGTTTGTTATCACCTATTAGAAGACATCCATGGATGAGTATAAATTGATTATTTAAATACAATTATCACAACAAATATGAAATCTTAAGTAAGGTAAAACACGTAAGTACTCACAAACTTTGCAATCAACCCCTTTTTTTCCTTTTTATCTTATCTTATGTGTTGAGTGGGTTCCATTTTTTATTCTTTTATGCAAAAAAACAATTGAAAATAAGTATTCATATGATAATTAAATTCAATGTACATAAATGAATAAATGAATGATTGCATACTTCTAATGCACATTGTTGTTGGGATGCCTCCTTCAACGATGAAATTATGTTCATTTCTATTACCATCTCCTTGTAACGTTTTTGGACATCCCTACCGGCATGTATTGGCTTTCCCCTCATTTCTCACTTGGAATTTTCATAATCATCCTGGAAAAAACAAAAATCACATTAATTTTTTTTAAATGGACATGAAAGTAAATATAGAAAAAATAATTAATTTGGTAATTATTGAAACATATTATAGAAAAATATGTTTAGTAATAATATATTTTAAATGATTATTTTTTGTTATTGTAAGTCTGATGGGTTTCATTGACTATTTATCTAGAAGTTATTACTGTAGTTTATGTACAACCTACTTTTTTGATTCATTGGATTGATTTTTGTATTATAAGTGGAAAGTACATCTATACGTTCTTTCTATTATATCCCTCAAAGTTTTGTAAAACAATTTTCCCCTCTCATTACGTTTAAGAACCACTCCAGTTGAACGAATGACCAAGTTGTCATAATCCTTTACATCGTTCTTAAATTTTGTTCACTTAGGGTGACATTTTGTTCCCTCGCTAGCAGTCTCTGCATAACATTCAAAAAATGTGAAATCAAGTGTTTAAAACTTGTTAGAAATTAATGTAA
The DNA here is from genome assembly GCA_000966675.3 of Picea glauca. Taxonomy (NCBI): domain Eukaryota; kingdom Viridiplantae; phylum Streptophyta; class Pinopsida; order Pinales; family Pinaceae; genus Picea; species Picea glauca. The sequence goes on from JZKD02S1984511.1 coordinate 511,980, forward strand.
AGAAATTCATTTTTATTAAAAAGTCAAAGAAAAACTTCATGGTGATTGCCTTTTGATCCATTTAGTTCCTATTTTTTCAACATTTCCATAAATATTTTATGCTCTTTTTCACTTATATTGTGAACCATATTATCAAGTTTCTTCAAGTTTTTTCTCTACATGACATGTATTAACCAATACACATAATTAATTTAAACCTACTTATAATGGAAATATATAATAATTTTTTTAATAAAACTTAATGAACTTTCTTTGTTCTCTTGTGGGGACGATTTACCATCGTGCTTGCTACAATGAGTTGTTTTCCTTGAAATTATATCACTCATATTCTATAATAAAAAAAATAGGAATTTTTAGATATAAAACTTTTGAAATGGTTTTACAAAATAATATGTTAGTGTGTGTAATGAAATGGTACAACTCGATGCGCTCAACATACCTATAAACACCAGTGCTCATTACTACATATTTCACATTGAATGATATGTAAACATATGATATTAAAATCATTAGTAATTATATTTTAAACTAATATGTGATATTGACAGAAATATAAGCAGTGGTGCGACATTATTGTATAATTGTGCATGTTGCATGCTGCGAATATTTTTTTTTAAACAAAACCCAATATACATAAGTTTTTGGATCCAATGCAATGTGTTATACCATTGCAATGGATACTAAACACCCTATATATAAGTAAAACAAAATCCTATAAAATCTATACCTTAAAAAAAATCCCCTTTGAAATATAGAAAGGGGAACCAAGAAAAATAAGAAGAAAGCTAGGTCTTCCAATACCAGACGTAACTATGAAATCTTTGTATTTTTATTTAGAATGAACTTAAAATAGTTTGAAACAAATATGGAGAAATTTATATTATCAATAGAATGAAATCACATACCTAAAATTTCTTCTCTGCATATTTGTATGTAACCTATGATGAACCCTTCCAAATTTGACTCTTCAAAAATTCAACCCACCCCAAAGTGTTCGCTGATAAATCTCTCTTGCATAAATCTCCCCTCTTAATTTTTCTAAATAAATGAAATAATGAATAGTCTTTTCATTTATAAGAACATACTTTAAAAAAAATGAAATTCCCACTCATTTTTTCTCTTTATATTTTGGCGCATTAATGATAAAACTGAGCGTTGTTTTTTTGTAACATATTTTTGGTGCTCTATACATTTTAGCACATATGTGCGCTTTAAAGAGTAGTGGTGCACTTTAGGGCACACTAGTGTGCTTGTTTTGTATAAAAACACCGATGAAAAATATATATTTACAATTTTAGTTTCTTTTTTTTCTTCTATACATTCATCGTGTTACACAATTTTAGGCACCTGGAGCACTATAGACCTAGAAAAGCAATGGTGTCAATTTTATTAACATAATAGAAATTCAAACCTACGCAATTAAATTTTTTGGAGATTTCACTTTGCAGAGACAATAATGGAGGTGATGCTTCAATGCTTTCCATAATTTAATGTATCGATGCCTTCTTATATATAGACTCACTGGTGTATTTGTAACAAATTAAGAGCACCTATAAATTTTAAAATCCATTTGAAATTATGTTTGAAGTTAGATTTTTCTATGCTTCCCAAACTTTCATTTAAGAATTCCTTTGCATATTGATGATGGTTTGGGCTCAAATGCAAGGAAGAAAAGGTTATAATATCAAATGGCCAATTCTTCAAATTCCAACTCATTCCATATCATTACAAGTTCGTCAACTTCTCCTCTACCATTTGAATTAAGTCTATATTTTATTTATAATACATTTATTTGATTGAATTTATGTCATTTATGAACTTGCACTTGAATAATTGTTTATGAATTTTGTAGGATCATGATTCTGGTTCAAGTTTGGATGCGCAAGATATTCCACCGGTCCAAACATTTCGCAAGCTCTTATCAGGAGAAAGATACCATTGAAAAATGTTTGATGAAAATGGACAATTGTTTTACCTTACCAATTGTAATATGTCATGTTCTAACAACCTTCATCCCGGGTCAATGGTATAACACCATAAATTGGATCTCTTTTATGACATGTCAGCAATATGTAGTTGTTCAAATGTAAAGGGATAAAGAAGAAACATCAACGTGTCACATTGGCCCATTATATCAAAGATCGACTACCTAAAGTTGATCATCTAATACCTCCCACTATGGTCAAGAATGCAATAGGTGATATATAAAATACACATAGGAGCACTTTAATATTCTCCTTTTTTGAAAATTTGGAATCCATATCAACTAAGTTTCATCCTAAATTGGCCAAACCGTCTCCTTCCATTGATTCAATGAAAAGTTCTAGTGAGACAAAGTATGATATCAATACTACCCAAAACATCTCCACTAAGATATCCAAAACTTTGTACAAGCTAAGAGAAAAAAATGTTAAAGTACACACCAAACTTTGTTCAATTGTTGGAAGGTAGCGATGACTTCCCTCTTCCTATCCATCTGCAAAGTAAATACCAAACCTGTTACAATTGAGATTTGTATGGTATTTGTCCATCTTCCATGCATGTGCTTGATGTTGGAACCAAATTCCCTTTTTGTGGTAATAGTTATATGGTTTCCAAGTCTAAAATAGATGTTACAAATATTGGGTTGTTTATCCTTTCACAAATATCTATTCCTCCCAAGCAATTAGTAGTAATTATGCCATATTGTGGTCCTATTTATAGTTGATATGCTTCATTGAATATTGTTAAATGCCAACATATCATTTCCATGTATAGTACATGCATGAATGGTTATTCTTTTGGAAATTTTAATAGGAAAAACCTATTATATATCGATTGTTGTCCATGAACTCATGGGAACATTGCAGGGTACATAAATAGTTGTAAGTCCTCATTATTTATGAAAATGGTTTCTTTTAGGAACACTCCAATGACCAAGAGTTATTTATGAAAAGGAAGGCATATAGATTTTTTGTTGTGCATGAATTATGTAGTTTGTATCTTGGTGATAAGTTTTTAATAATATTTAACTTTTGTAGACCACCAAGGAAATACAATGCAAGGAATGTCATGGCATGGCATGAAAAGGAAATGTATGGCATGGCATAGCATGACAATACAAGGCATGGAAAGGAAAGGAAAGGCATGGCATGACATGGCATGGAAAGGCAAGGAAAGGCAGGGAAATGCAAGCCATGGCATGGAATGACATGGCAAGGAATGGCATGAGAAGGCAAGGCAAGGCATGTCAAGGCATGGCATGGAATGTCAAGGCACGACATGGAAATGTAGGGAAAGGAAATGCAAGGCATGGCATGGCATGGTAAAGCAAGGAAGTGTAAGGCATGGCATGACAATGAGAGGCATGGGATGGAAAGGAAAGACATGGTATGGCATGGAATGGCATGGAAAGGCATGAAATGGAAAGTCAAGGCAATGCAAGGCATGTAATGGAATGGTGTGACGAGGCATGACATGGCATGGAAAGGAAACGCATGGCATGGCATGGCATGACCAGGTGAGGAAATGCATGGCATGGCAAGGAAAGAAAAGGCATGGCATGGCATCGCAAGGAATGGCATGGAAATTTAAGGAAAGGAAAGGCATGGAAAGTCATGGCATGGCATGGAAAGTCATGGCATGGCATGGAAAGGCATGGAAAGGTAAGGCAAGACATTCCATGGAATGACATGTCATGTCATGGAAAGGAAACACATGGCATGGAAATAACACTTCATTGGATGGAAAGGAAATTTGTGATATAAAATTAAGTCATTTGTCCCTAGAAAAAATGTTTTTTTATTTCTTAGGATAAGAAATGTTCCTTTTTTTATGATGTTTTTTCATTGCAATCCACATTTTGATTTGAATTTTTCCTTGCATAATGTTATGGAAATATATATATTTATTGTTGTATAGGTTAAAATGGAAACCTACATGGAAAGGAAAGGAATGGCATGGAAAGACAAGGCATGTCATGGAAAGGAAAGACATGGCATGGCATGACAAGGCAAGGAATGGCATGGGATGACGAGGCAAGACATGGCTTGGCAAGGAAAGGCATGACATGACATAGCAAGACATGGTAAGGCATGGCTTGGCAAGGAAAGGCATGACATGACATAGCAAGACATGGTAAGGCATGGCTTGGCAAGGAAAGTCATGACATGACATGGCAAGACATGGTAAGGCATGCAATGAAAGTGCGTGGCATGGCATGGAAAGGAAATGCAAGGCATGGCATGGCATGGAAAGACAAGGAAATGAATGGAATGACATGGAAAGGAAAGGAAAGGCATGGCATGGCATGGCATGACATGACAAGGAAATGCATGGCATGGAAAGGTAAGGAAAGGGAAGGAAAGGCATAGCATGGAAAGGAATGGCATGTTATGGCATGGACATGCAAGGAAATGCAAGGCATGGCATGGCATGGAATGTCAACGTAAGGAATGGCATGGAATGTTGATGTTTGGACAACATTGGGAAGACATTATACAAAGATAATAATTAAATATAATATATAATAAGTAAATGATAATAATAAATAATGATTTATTATTCAAGGCACGCATCCTTTCATGTATGGTCACCATATGTTCCCTATATATGGAACACTCATAATTGTAATAATACATAGAATATCTCTCATATCTCATATGAATAAAAACCAACATGGTATCAGAGCAAGACTGGGATAACTCCCTCACAGGAGGGTCCATGATCCTGAAAGAAACTTGCTTCTTGGAGACAAGCTACATTATTCCATAAAATTAAATTATGTCAGTAGAATGAGAGATCTGATTTTCCTCTAACCCTAACTGTTGGGTGATGAGCCTTCTAAGGGTGTTATCGCCATGTTCTTGAGACCAACATATGCAGATATATTTCTACAGTGAGACATGTCCCAAAGAAAAGCATCTTGTCTGAAACGTAGTGCAGAAATGGTTTCTCAAGGACAAGTCGATCCTCGCGGTATTGCTATGTTTTTCATTTTCATGACTATTTTATTCAGGGCTGAGAGGCGTCTGCTCTGATAGATAGAAGCAAAGATAACATTGCAGAGAACGATGTTATACCCAACTTGAAGTTGAGAGGATTCGATCTGATAGACTAAATAAAATCTTTGTTGAAGAACAGATGTGAAGGAATTGTCTCATGTGCATATATGATCGCATTGGCTACTCGATGCAATTACACTTTTAGGAGGGCCTGATTACCCAGTACCAACTCGAAGAAGGGATGCCAGTCCGACTTGGTTGTGGAAAATACCCTTATGGATATGTATGCAAAATGTGGGAGCCTGGAGAAGGCACGATACATATTTGACAAAATGTATCAACACGATAATGTCTGCTGGACAACAATTATTACAGGATATGCCATGCATGGCTATGCCAGGGAATCCCTTGAGCTCTTCGAATTGATGAAACATTGTAGCATGAAACCAGACCATTCATTGGTGTTTTGTCTACATGTTTCCATGCAGGCTTAGTGGAAGAGGGCTACCAATACTTCAATTGCATGAAACAACATTATCACATTACCCCAATAATGGAACACTATAGTTGCATGATTGATCTCCTTGGTCGAACGGGATGGCAAGATGAAGCCAAAGGCCTCATGGATAAAATGCCAATAAAACCGAACGCTTCTCTTTGGAGTTCTTTGCTTTGTGCCTGTAGATGGCTTAACAATGTAGAGTTGGGAGAACATGTGGCAGAATGCATTTTTTGAATTGAACCCAAATGATCCTACACCTTATGTACTTCTCTCAAACATATATGTTGCAGTTGGCATATGGAGTGACATTGAAGAAGTACCGAGAATGATGAAAGGTAGAGGCATTAAGAAGACACCAGGATGCAGTTGGATTGATATCAATAAGTAGGTTCATGTTTTACTTGTTGGAGATAGATCCCATCCACAAATACATAAAATCTATGCAGAGTTGGAGAGATTGTCTTGCGAGATGAGGGCAGCAGGGTATGTTCTTGATACCAAATTTGTGTTGAATGAATGGATTCTGAGACATTGGTTTCATGAAGGAACCTCAATATATCAAGTATGGGCCAAGATTACTTAGTATGATTAACATTTACCTACATTTCTATGGGTAGAGGCAACCATGACTATAGTGTATGCTCAGAATAGAAGTCCTCATAAGACTTTGAGGAACATCACTCTTGACGAGGCCTTCACCGGAGTGAAGTCTAAAGTTGGACACTTAAGATATTTGGGTGTCCAATATACATTCATGTACCCAAGGAGAAAAGGGCCAAGATAGACCCTTCATGCAAAAAGGGTACATTTGTGGGGTACAATGAGTCTTCGAAGGCATACCAGATCTACATCCTTGGTCAGAGATAGATTAGGTGAGCATAGATGTTACCTTTGAGGAGGAGGTAGCCTTCATGAGATCTAGAGGATCTCACATGGATATTGATAATGAGAAACAAGAAGAGATGGTTCCTTCTCCCCCTCTAGTTGATGTTCCCAGAGATATTGTAGTAGGTTAGAAGAGACCTACATGGACTCGTAAGACTCTGCAGGAGGAAAAAAGACATGTAGCTCCTCGTGGTACCTTTCGAGAGAGAAAGAGACCTCAAATATATATGTTCTATGCCACAGCTATGAGCCACATTATTGATTCTGAGCCTTCATGTTATGAGGAGGCATCTAGTATGGAGAGATGCCATGATGGAGGAGTATCAGTCCATCATGAAGAATGATGTGTGGCATATTGTTCCGAGACCTGAAAGGAAGTCTGTAGTGACTTCCAAATGGATCTATAAGATCAAACATACAACTGATGGAAGCATCAAGAATCACAAAGCAAGTTTTGTTGCTAGAGGATTCTCTCAGGTAGAGGGAATAGATTATGAGGAGACATTTTCTCCTGTTACTCGATACACTTCTATTCGAATGATTATTGCCCTCGCAACATCCATGGGTTGGAAACTACATCAGATGTATGTGAAGACAACCTTTCTCAATGGAGAGATTGGGGAAGAAATATACATCAAGCAGCCAGATGGTTTCGTCATACATGAGAAGGAGTCTCATGTGTGTAGGTTGAAGAAGGCCCTGTATGGACTCAAGTAGGCACCTCAAGCTTGGTATGCGAGGATTGATGGACACCTGATGAGTTTGGGCTTCAGAAAAAGTGTTGTTGATCCCAACCTGTACTACAAAACTGTTAATGGCGAGGCATTGATTTTGGTCCTCTACGTTGATGATTTATTCCTCACAGGTACATAGAGATTTATTATTGAATGCAAGTATGCATTGGCCTCTGAGTTTGAGATGAAGGACCTTGGTATGATTCACTACTTCTTGGGACTAGCGGTGTGGCAGAGAACTGATGAGATCTTCCCGAGTCGGGGGAAGTACACAGTTGAGATATTGAAGAAGTTTGAGATACTGAACTTAAAGCCCATGGCTATACCAATGATGACGAATCTAAAGAAACTAAGTGTGTCTTCTTTCGATTTTGACGAAATTGATCTGACTCTGTACAGAAAAATGATTGAATAATTGATGTATCTGGTTAACACCATACCAAATATTTTCTATGTAGTGAGTGCACTTAGCCAGTTTATAACTCAGCTGAGATAGACAGACTAGATTGTTGTGAAACATGTGTTGAGATACTTGTGAAGCACAGTTCGACATGGACTGAGATATACTTCCAGTATTGATATGATATGGTAAGAATATATTGACTCTGATTGGGCAGGGAGCGCAGTGGATAGAAAGAACACGTTCAGGTGTTGATTCACTTTGGGATCTTCCATGGTTTCCTAGTGTAGCAGGAAATGAACTTTTGTGGCTTTGAGAACAACAAAAGCAGAGTACATTACATTAAGTATGACAGTTCATGACACAGTGTGGCTTCACAAGCTCCATGCTGATTTATTCGAACATGTGTTGGATTCCACCATTATTCATTATGGTAACTAAAGTTGTGTGAAGATCTCTGATAATCCAGTGTTTCATGACAAATCGAACCTCCTTGAGATCAAGTACCATTTCATTCGAGACATGGTGCAGAGGAAGGAAGTATTGGTGCAGTACCTTCCTACAGATGAGCAAGTTGCTGATGCTCTTACCAAACCAAGATGAAGTTCAAGTACTTCTGTGACAGACTTGGCATGGCATAGAATGCCTCCCTCACTGAGAGGGAGTGTTGATGTTTGCAGCTTCCTGACACATTCTCCAGATCGTACTACTCTGTGACCGAATTGAGTTGATCTGTGAGGACACTTATCCGAGAAGGGATAAGTGTGGTTGGGATTATAACCCAATGTACCTTGTGGAGATCACATGAGGACACGTCCCATGAGGACCCTAGTGTTTCTAGAGGGTTTAGTCTCTAGAATTCCACATGGAGGGCCATGTGTGACAAACTTTATCCAGGTTGTACTCCTTTGTGAATTGAGTTGAGTTGATATGTGAGGACACTTATTCAAGAAGGGATAAGTGGAACACTTATTCGAGAAGGAATAAGTACAATTTGGATTACAACCCATTGTCCCATGTGGTGAGAACATGAGGACATGAAAAGGGAGTTGACCCTTGATGTCTCACACTATGGGGAGTTGACCCTAAATGTTCCTAGAGGGAGTAGCCTCTAGAAGTCCACATGGGAGTGTCATGTGTGAAAAATATTTTACTGCTATGGTAGTTTTGTACTACTGGCAGAGACTGTGTGTCTCTGGACAGTAGTTGTGTATTACTATGGAAAGATACCTCCCTAGATAAGAGGGATTGTTGATGTTTCAGCATCGGGCAGAACTTCTCCTAGATTGGCTTGCAGACCAAGGGAGATAGGATACATTTATCACAAAGGTGCACTTGTGATAAATGGGCCCAGATGTAGTCCTTCCTTGATCATGACAAGGAATAATATGGACTCGAGGTGCTTGAAGTTCTTTCCACATGTCAAGTTAGCATCAAGTCGACATTCACTCATAGGTGTGTGCCTGTGGTGAAATATCTTGGTATAGTCTTTGTCCTATTCATGGCATTTCGACAAGGAATGATAAAGACTCAATATGTTATATGTTATTACGTGCGGACCCAGAGTGAACCTGAATTAATTGTCTCGGAGGGAGAGTCGCAAAAGGAGTTTCTCCTCGGTTCAGGTGGGAGAGAGATGTCTCCCAAGACTGATAGACAAGTGTCATGAGTCTAGGGTGAAGTTTGTATACTTCAAAGACAATAGTGGCATGTTGCAGAATGTCTCCCTCATTGAGAGGGAGTGTTGATGTTTGGACAACATCAGGAAGACATTATATAAAGATAATAATTAAATATAAAATATAATAAGTAAATGATAATAATAAATAATGATTTATTATTCAAGGGATGCATCCTTTCATGGATGGTCACCATATGTTCCCTATATATGGAACACTCATAATTGTAATAGTACATCGAATATCTCTCATATCTCATATGAAGAAAAACCAACATGGAAAGGCATGACATGGAAAGGAAAGTCATGGAAAGGCATGGCATGAAAAGAGATGGCATGGAATGGCATGAAAATACATGGCATGGCATGGGAAGGGAAGGTAATGCAAGGCATGGAAAGGCAAGACAATGTAAGGCATGGAAAGGAAAAGAATGGCATGACATGGAAAGTTAAGGCATGTCAAGGAGAGGCATGGCATGAAAAGGAATGACAAGGAAAGGCATGGCATGAAAAGGCATGGTATGTGTTAGAATCCTATATTTCATAGGATCATATGGTGATTGAAATTTCTTCCTTCAGTGATTTTATGTTGGAAATAATATTTCATTCTGCAAATGATTTTCAAAAGGAAAAAGAAAAAAAAACATAAGCATGGTTTTCATTTCAAAATAAACTCTTAGTTCATTAAATTGGGTTATTATAGCATGGGAAAATAAAATTATAGTGTAAAGTGGCAAGATGTAAGCTTGGCACTTCTTGGCGCCTTAATTTTATCCTAAGTTTGGAAGAGGACAAGAATTTTTGTCTTGTAGTGCCTAAACCATACACATGTTGTTAGCGGAGGCATCCATCATCATGTAGATCAACAATCCTCATCTCATTTTGGACCCCCCCGACCTTTTTGCC
>JZKD02S1984511.1:531850-550359 GCA_000966675.3 Picea glauca
AGGGGGGGTGAATCAATATGAGCACTTAATACCACTTTTAATCACACTATGTATTCTTCAACTTTATCAGCAGTATTCAATGGTTTATCATTAGAAATCAATACATTATTGCATCATAAACATTATCATCCATCGGTGCATAATAAAAAATCATAGACACATACAAAAATACATAGTACATCAATATTTATGTGGAAACCCAATGCGAGACAAAACCACATAATTATTTTCTTATATGTCAGAAGAAATATATTCATAGGAAGCACCAACTTCCTTATTTTACAGCTACAATTGGAAGGAGTATTCAACCCCCTAGTTTCTTAGGCTCAATCCTAAAGAAATATCTAACTCCCCAATTCTCTGGCTCCAACCAGAAGGAGGATACAACCCCCTATGTTCTCCAGCTACAACTAGAAGGTGGCTACAACCACCTATGCTTACCCCATCCTATCACCCTAAAATGTAAATGTGGACAACTTGTCACTGCTACTGAATTAACCACTGTCGTTGTCAACCTGTCACTATCAATGTGTACCTGTACAACCTGTTACTGAAAAATTGTCACTAAAAACCCCATCAACCAATTAGATCCGATCATATAGAACTCATACCCAATATCACAAGTATATATCACAAACAATGTACTAGAATCACAAGTATGTGTCACTAATCATGTGTCGTATGTGAATTAATGAAAATAAACCAAATATAGGAAGCATTAAAATCAACTGTAAATAAAAATATTGTTGGTATGCAGCCTCAACCTGTACCAATAACTTCAAAAACAAGAGAATAACATCTTCATCAAACTTTACCTTAGTCGCACGAGACTAGTTTTGGATTAGTCACAAACCCTAACTTTAAACAAGAATAACTATGTACTTGTAATGAATAAAGGTATTAAAATTATACACAATATTATTCAATATCTTCTATATAGTTCCTCCATGTTTCACTACTTGTAACCTCCTAGAAAAAGAGTTATAGCAAAGATGGAAGACCTTGCTGAATTTTGGCTTATTCTAGAGAGTGAACTTGTAGAGCAGGACACGCAAGGAATATTTGATATATGGATTTGAATATTGTACACAACATACAATGGACTACAATATATATAATTCATTTGGTATCACTGAATTTGGATATTATATGAATAATTTATTATCTTTTTACTGGAAACACTTGTTTGATACTAGTTCCAGGACTAGCCAAAAACCCTATCTTCCACAGAGTGTATCTCCCAAAATACAATGATCCAAAAGATAAAAAATTTACCACATGTACCTTGATTTATCATCTAAATATCCTATAGGTTTTTCTATATAAATCATTCTAGAATAAAATTTATTGCGAAAATGGTAAGATGACCTGTAAATAACATACCTTAGAACACATCATCAAAAGACTTTATCCTCCCTTGGATTTTCGGCCTTCTTTACTTCACCTTCCCTCTAAAATTCACCTTAGATCTCCTTGGTTACCTCAATCACTTATAGATATTCAATACTATCAATAGGTGCTAATAGGAGTCTCTTGATATCTTATTTATACTTCCCAAGTAACTTCCTTTAGGGACAACTTGTAATTGTTTTACCCCTTCTCCTCTCTTTAGGGATGACTCGGTTTCTTGTTGCAACTAACTTTTCCTTAATTATTCAAATCATAAACACTTTGTTGCAATTTCTTTATCCTTAACTAGCTTCTTGTTGCAACCACTTTACCGATAATTAATTTTTTTTTTAACCACTTTGACTTTTCAACCTTCTTGTTACAACTACTTTACCCATAATTAATTTCTTGTTGCAACCACTTTGAATAACAAAATTTTTGTTACACCTAATTTACCCATAATTAATTTCTTGTTAGAACCATTTTGACTAGAAAACTTTTTGATGATTTTCTAGGAGCTTCTAGAATAATTGATTTCTTGTTGACCTTCTAGGGGATTCTAGAATACCCATGAGGGTCCTCCAACTTCACAAGGCCATATCTCACTAATCGTGAAGAACCATGTGATGCACCATATATCACTAGAAATGACATGACATGTACTATCCATCTATGATAGTATAACCTGCAATTACATTGTCCTTCATGCCTTTATTCTTAAAAAAAACTTGGGTTCCTTAACTACACCTATGGGGCTACCTGAATTTTCTACCGAACTTCTTCAAGGGTTGACAACAATATACAAGATCAATATACAAGGGTTGAAATCAATGAAAACCAACTGTCCAACAATATCCCCCTTTAGAATTGATGGAAACACTTAGACATGTAAACACACATGCTCATGCTCCTCTCGTGACCATCACTTCTCATCAATGTTTCTATTTCTACCCCTTTCACATCAATGGAAAATGGTCTCTCCCTTTGGGGAAGCTCCCACTAACTGAACTCTCCTTGGGATTTCTCCCCCTGTTTGCATTATGCTTTGGGTTTCTCCCTCTGTCTTCATGCCTTTGATATTTCTATATTTTTCTATGCATCTGGATACTCTTTCTCCCCCTCTGACAAAGGGTAACTCTTTATGGGATTTCTCTCCCTATCTATAATATCCATGGGAATGCTCCCTCTATATTCACTCTTCTGATATTTTCTTTGACTATTTCTCTCCCCTTGACTTCTTTGCAAGATGTCATGTAGATTAAATATAGGTCTTCCTGTACCTTTTTCCATTTTGGAGAATTTTTCCATTGGTGCTTCCTCTTGTAATCAACTGACATATATATAAAGGATTAAAAGTTAAAGCATTCAAATATTCCTTTGTCATAATCATCCAACTATATATGGGTTAGTCTTTGAATCAATATATAAACTACTTTATGAACCAATTTGTGAACCAATCTATACATCAATATTTGAGTTGGTCTCCAAACCAATTTGTCTTTAACTCATGCTCTCATCCACTATCATATATTTTTCCCAAACCTGCCAAGTGTTCTTATCAATCCATCTCTTTTCATATTGTCCATGAATCTTCTACTCAACTATCCACAATGTTGACCCATATGCCATTTACTACGATTACAACTGATTATCACATATCAAATGTGTCCACTGGTCTTCTCTATCTACAAACTAAACTCTGCATGTTGGGAACAACCTGTACTGAAAATATATCTACTTAAAAAAAATCATTAACTTCATCATGTTTAACTACTAACTGATACCTGTGTGGGAACACTACTTTCTCAATATATCATTCTGTCATTTTATACCTCTACCATCGTTGTTACACATCAAAATTACTCACTTCAATAGTGTCGCAAGTGTTGTCATTACAAGTGTTGTAAGTGTCGCATCACGTCTGCAAGTGTCGCATCTTGACCAAAAGTGTCACAAGTGTCACAAACATCACACTACCATATTTCCTATGTCGTGCCTCTAATGACATCATCAGGACACTTAAGACACCTCAAAGACTATTTTGAAGAAGAGAAATCAGTTGACAAGAAGTACAAGCCTTTTGCCATTGGAAAAACCACTCAAATATGGATTTTGGAGAGGAGCGCTCCCCTACCCACTATCAGGGAGTGCTAGCTCTCCCTGGACCTCTTTGAGGGAGTTTTTGAGCGCTCTGTACACCCTTTTGGGGGAGCGCTACCCTTTCTGAGTGATTTTTTGGTTTGTTGAGCCAAATCAGGGAAGAATCCCCTCAATTTCTGATCCGTAGGATCTTTTAAATGACTATGGTTGAGTTTTAATTTTGCATGCGTTAATTAACCATTTGAGAAACTTAGTGAAAATGAGGAAAGAAGAGGAATTATGACAGCCATATACACATATGCAGATCTGAAATGAAATCATAAACAACAAACCATAATACGCAGATTGATAACGGAGTTCGACACAACTTTGCCTACGTCTCCGGGCCTTTTCTCTGTGGGGGAGGCTTCTTTATTTCTGTTCAAATGCTCAAAAATACATCACTGCAATTCCAAATGGCTACAAGACTGATCTGGTCATGTTCTCCCAGATCTCTAGAACCCTACAAAGAAAATGGCATGCAAAATGGACGTCCAGAGCTTCCAGAAATGATCCGACAGCGTCTCCTTCTCAAAAGCTTCTCTGTATCAAAATGACTTTGGCTTGGCTTTTCTTCAACATAACTCTGCTCTGACTGCTCTCCCATGGCCTCAAACAGGCCTGGTTTATATAGCCTTGAAGTTGGTTTCTCATCTCCAACTTCCTTCAAGAATTTGGCCTCCAAAAATGCCCAATATCCCCCAAAAATGGAGAGAATCAACCTAAAATAGGCATAATAACAATAAAATTCCAAAATATTGTTATAAAACCCACTTTTTATATAAAAATCAAGCGCAGCCCCCAAACCCTGGGCGCGCGCCCCCTCTGGCTGGTCGTATGGATGCCATATGGCCACGCGCCATGGCGCTGGCCCCCTATTGGTGCGCTAGCTCCCGGTTCCTTGGCGTCCGGCTTGACTGTTATATGACTGCACCAAAAATAGTGATAGCCCCCGGGTTCCGTGGCGATGGTTACATATAGTGGCGCGTGACCAAGGATAATCCCTTATCCCATATTCCCATGCCATTACCCCTCCTCATATGGTCATATATACCGACAGTGCAACCAAGGGTTGGGGCTAGGCCCGGGCCCTTTCCTACGCCAACTCGAACCACGTTCTAATTCAAATAATTTATTAACCACATATATAACAAGAACTAGTGGGCGCCCGAGTGGTTAGCCCGTTCTGCGAGTCTGTTGGCCCGATGGGAGGTCGCGGGTTCGACCCCCAGCGACATAACCAAATTTTACATGACCATAAAACCAATCACGGGGTGCCACGTGGCAGCCCACGACTGGGCCACGTGGCACCTTTCCAACCAACCAGAACATGCCATGTGTCAGCTGCTAATTGGACCACGTGTTTGCCACCTGTCAACCGTACTTCCACCTCAACCTGTTGCGTCAGCCCTGTCGTACTGCTCTGTCATCCTACCACGTCAGCTGCTGACGTCACTCGTGCCACGTGTCACCCTTTCAGTGGTGACACGTGTCACCTTCGGATAGGTCCAGCTGTACGCCCATGCATCCAAATCTGCCTGACACGTATCGTCTCCTGGAGCTGCCATGTGTCACCTATACGTACCTACCACATCAGCGTATGGACATGCCATGTCAGCGACCGTACGGACTGTATGGACTGCACAGTAAACAATTTTTTTTGCCTATTTGACTTATCGGACAGAATGCGATATCTTCTCCATACAGAGCCCGTTTGACAAAGTAAATATACCACCGGAATCAGGAAGACGAGACAGACGCAATGGCTTAGGTTTCATCACATTCCGAGCACTTTCATTTTTGAGCCTTTTTCAAGCCCTATCAGGCTTCTAGATCCGATTTCGGATCAATTTCTGAAGGTGGTTGGATTCAGATAGAAGCTTAAGGCATGATGTTAGGGAAGATCCTCAACTGAAGGAGAATAATCCTCAACTTATCCCAAATATCTCTCAAGTGGTTGGGCCTCTCCAAGGTTATATAAGGAGGCCTCCTCATGGTGAAAAAGAGGAGAGACTAGATATTGATACCAAACTTATGATCCTATAAGTGGTATTGACAGAAAATATTGGAGATAAGGAACTTATGATCTCATGAGTGATATGTCATCAAAGAAATCAATGTAGATTACTTGAGCAAAGGGGTTGGACAAGGAGAACTGGAAGAAGCTGTTGCACCTTCATCCAAAGGATTGTAAGTACTTTTACTTGTTCTTATCAATATATCAATGCTTGGCTTGTTTCTTTCAAACTTATGCTTGTTCCACATGAGTTTGTCTACAGTAGATGGATCTATATTTGAGTTAATATCAATAGAGTATGAATTCCATTGTATCTTTGTTTGTTCTACAAGACCTATTAGGGAGCTCAGGATCGAAGCTCAGCCTGGACTTTGCAGGGACAAACGTCGTTAATAAGGTGCATATATTTCTTCTTCTCCTTCATATATTAGCTTGATTAGATCTAAAAGGATGTCAGTGTCCATGTTAAGAACTTTTATTTCTTGGCCTTAGGAGTCTAGAGACAAAGAGGGAATCTGCTTGTCCGCAGGAGGATTCACCTGCAACAATCGCACCATTCTTAAATTGTCTTTATCAAATATATATAACGCCATTTTGAAACACTTCAAATTACTCAAAAGATAAATATTTGATCTATAAAGTTGTTTCCTAGACTCCCCATGTTCAATATTCAAAATATTGGGAGTATCCAAGCCAGATGGCTCAAAATAATACCTTCTTTGATGTGGAGTCATCTTCCTCTTCATCAATGGATTCTTCATCTTCCTTCTTGCTTATGGATTTGTCATGATCTTGTACTACTATGTATCCTGAGAGTGTGATTTCTGGGACCTGTTCTTCCTTTACCTACTCTTCATTATGATCATACTCTATTGTGGATTCTGACAATACGATTCCTGAAACTTGTTCTTCTTTTGTTTTCTTTCCTTGTCTTTCTCGTACTATGTCAAATCGTATAATTTCTGGAATATGTTATTCTTTATTTTCTTGTTTTTCTTGTACTATTGTACATCTTGTAGTTTATGGGACTTGTTCTTTATTCACTTGCTCTTTTTCTTGTTCTTTTCTTTTCAAAATCTTAGTGTATCTGATATATTTTTCTTTCTTCGTGGATGGCACTGTCACACCTCTACAATTATGAGCTATATGACCATAGTTGTGGCATTTGTAACATTCAATATTGCTAGGATCCACATAAGCACATCTTGATTGAGTATTTATTCCATGTGCTCTGCAGTCTACAAATTTATGCCTAAATTTAGTACAATCAAACAATAACCATAAAAGAAATTTTGATAAATGGGAATAGATAATATTCTCTGTGAAGTAGTCCTTCTGAACTCATGCTTCGATTGATCACGCTATTCTCTTCTGATGACTCCTTCATTATGAGTGAAGCTTCTTTGTTGTCTAAATGTGGAGGGTGTTCTTTGATTTCCATCTCTTTTGTAGTCTTCTTCTTGAGTCTTCTGTACTTTTGGAATGTTCTTCTTTAGGGGCTTGCATTCTTCCTTCTTTATAAAACCTTTGATGACTTCTACATAACTCTTAGGATTCTCTTCATTTTTCTTTTTTGGTGATGTGGATTCTTCTGTCTCTTCAACGTTCTTGCTGAGCTTAATCATTTTAACTCTCAATGTGACAACCTCTTCTTCAAGCTTCTCAACCTCTTCTTATTTATTTATCATTTGAATCTTCATGACTTCTTCTATTCGCTTTGCTTCTTCAAGTTGGATTTTCAAGGAGATAATTTTCTTTTCAAGTCTCCTTTCTTCTTGACCAAATTCTGCTTCAAGCTAATTTAAATCCCCAGTTCTCTCCTTGAGTTGATATTTCAATATCTTCTCTCTTTTTTCTACTTATTCCTTATGTGATGTTATTTTGGCTTCCAAACACTGCTTCTGATCCTCAAGAGTTTCTTCAATCGTTCTGGCTTCTTCTAGATGACCTTTTAGCATCATAATTGTTTTCTCGACTTCTTTGGAGTTGGATTTCTAAGATTCTTATGTCTTCGTTAGTTCTTACTGGAGTGATTTGTTTTTCTTTCTTTCAATCCTTAAATATTCTATTGGACTCAACAATTGTTCTCTATAATCAACTTCTACCTCTTCGCACTCTTCATCTTCTGAATCTGTGTGACATGATGAACATATTTCTTATTGTTCTATATCTTCATATTCTTTAACATTCTTTGATTCTATGATGGGATAAGAATAAATATTATGTAGCTTATCCAAAAGTTCTTTATATGATGAGCATTTACCCATTTTTTCTTTTACCGAATCATATAGTCCTTCCAAAATGAAATCCATTTCTATTTTGTTGTTCTTCTTCAAATCCTTCTTGGTTGTAGTCTTAGGTTTATTTGTAGCATTGTATCCTACCACAACTGAATATGAAATATCATATCCTTGTTCCTGCAAAAATGTTTTCATCCTTCTACTCCATGACTCATAGTCTAGACCATTCTGACCATTGAACATTGGTACTCCATTCATACTGCACTCCCTGATCTACCTTCCCTTGGTTAAATTGTTTTCCTAAAGGAACCGACTCAGATACCAATTGTTGGAATACTTAGAGGGGGGGGTGAATTAGTATGATCACTTAATACCACTTTTAATCACACTATGTATTCTTCAACTTTATCAGCAATATTCAATGGTTTATCATTAGCAATCAATACATTATTGCATCATAAACATTATAATCCATCGATGCATAGTAAAAAATCATAGACACATCCAAAAATACATAGTACAACAATATTTATGTGTAAAACTAATGCAGGAGAAAACCACATAATACTTTTCTTATATTTCAGAATAAATGTATTCATAGGAAGCACCAACTTCCTTATTCTCCATCTACAATTGGAAGGATGATCCAACCCTCTATTTTTTCAGGCTCCAACCTAAAGGAAGCTCCAACTCCCCAATTCTATGGCTCCAACCAGAAGAAGGCTACAACCCCATATGTTCTCTAGCTACAATGGAAAGGTGGATACAACCACCTATCCTTACCCCATCCTTCAACCTTGAAATATAAATGTGGACAAACTGTCATCGTTATTGAATCAACCACTATCACTGTCAACCTGCCACTCTCAATGTATACATGTAAAACCTATTACTGAAAACCTCATCAACCAATCAGATCTGATCATGTAGAACTAATACCCAATATCACAAGTATATAGCACAAACAATGTATTAGAATCACAAGTATGTCTCACTAATCATGTGCCATATATGAACCAATGAACATAAACCAAATATAGGAATACATCAAATCAACCATAAATCAAAACCTTGATATTATGCAACCTCAACCTATACCAATAACTTCAACAAGAAGAGAATAAAATCTTCATCAAACTTTACCTTAGTCTCACGGGACTAGTTTTGGATTAGTCAAAAACCCTAACTTTCAACAAGCATAATTATGTACCTGTAATGAATAAAGTTATGAAAATTGTACAAAATACTCTTCATTATTTTCTCTACAATTCCTCCAGGTTTCACTACTTGTAACCTCCTCGAAAATGACTTATAGAAAAAAATGGTTGACCTTGTTGATTTATGCCTTATTGTAGAGAGTGAACTTGTATAACATTCCACGCACGAAATGTTTGATATATGGATATGAATATTGTAAAACACATAATATGGACATTGATATATCCAATTCATTTGGTCTCACTAAATTCAGATATTCTATGAATAATTTATTATATTTTTACCCAGAACACTTGTTTGAGACTAGTTCCAGGACTAGTCAAAAACCCTATCTTCCACATAGTGTATCTCCAAATTTACAACGATCCAAAAGATTCAATTTCTACCATAGGTACCTTGATATGTTGTCTCAATATCCTCTATGTTTCACTAGATAAATCATTCTATAAAAAAATTTTATTGCAAAAATGGTAAGATGACCTATAAATAACATACCTTAGAACACATCATCAAAATACTTTATCATCCCTTGGATTTTCGGCCTTCTTTACTTCACCTTCCCTGTGAAATTATCCTCAAATATCCTTGGTTACCTCAGTCAATTATAGCTATTCAATATTATCAATAGGTTTCTAATGGGAGTCTCTTTATATCTTATTTATATTTCCCATGTAACTTCGTTTAGGGACAATTTGTAACTGTTTTACCCCTTCTCCTCAATCTAAGGCTAACCCACTTTCTTGTTGCAACTAACTTTTCCTTAATTACTCAAATTATAAATACTTTATTGCAACTACTTTATCCTTAATTATCTTCTTGTTGCAACCACTTTACCCATAATTAAGTTCTTGTTCAACCACTTTGACTATTCAACCTTCTTGTTACAACTACTTTACCCATAGTTAATTTCTTGTTGAAAACACTTTGACTAGAAACTTTTTTTTACAACTACTTTACCCATAATTAATTTCTTGTTATAACCAATTTAACTAGAAAAATTCTTGATGAATTTCTAGGAGCTTCTAGAATAATTGACTTCTTTTTTTACTTTCTAGGGGCTTCTAGAATACTCTTTAGGGTCCTCCAACTTCACAAGGCCATATCTCACTAACTGTGAAGAACCACATGACGTACCATATATCACCAGAAACAACATGATGCATATTATCCAACTATGATAGTATTACCTACAATTAAACTATCCTTCATTCCTTTATTCTTCAAACAAACTCAGGTTCTTTAACTAAACCTCTGGGGCTACCATAATTTTCTACCAAACTTCTTCAAGGGTTGACATTAATATACAAGATCAATCTCCAAGGGTTGAAATCAATGACAAACAACTATCCAAACCAACTTTCGAATAGAGAAAAGGAGAGTTTGAGAGTGATATGGAGAGAAAGTCGGAGGGGGTAGAGAGAGATGGAGGGGGGAGAGAAGGGGAGGATGGAGAGAGAAAATAGGAGTAGAAGAGAGGTCGAGAGTGAGATGGTGTTGGAAGGGAACTTCCAACCAGCATTCAGGAAAGAGACTACATTGTGACATGCACACAAGAGACCATCAAGGCACATGTATTGGGGAGAATTTTCTACCAACTTGTATTCATGCTTGATAGGTATTTATGCAATGATGTGGATGGTTGGAGCGATTGCACCCGCTCCAACTAATCACCCATTTAAGGACATTTATCCCTTATACATATATGTTTATATATTTTAGGTTACATTCATAGGTATGATGAAATTTATGAGTCCTAAGATTCCCTATTAACACGGGTCTAGTCGACGGAGAAAACTAGCCCCTAAAACATCTCCCCCCTCCTCAATTCCCTGCCCATCCTGAGAAAGTATGCAACAACGTCCTGGGTCTCTACTCCTGCACAAGTATACTTACTATGCATCGACCATGCATACCGGTATCCATAGGTAAATAAACCACAACAACCACCAGTTGTAATATAGGAGGATACATGTATACAATTTTTACTGTGACTGATTTCCAATGTCTCTAAATGAATATATATCACATATCCCAACTCCTCAATCTCCATATGATCAACTCTATTGATCTCTTGCAAGATGCCATTGGCTTCCATACTCACTTGTAAGTTATTCCTCCCAGGAGACGTCGGGTCACTCTCTTGGGATGCTCCAATGATTTGTCTCACACAGGGGACATTTTTATGGAATTGACGAGGGTTGGCTTCATCATCCAATCCTACCATTCCTCTAGTTTCTTTGTCATAACCTAGGGAACTATTCTACAACTATTCTACCAAGGGGATTAATCATTTCAAATGTTCTTGTGTCATCATCTTTGCATTAAAAAAAATCTGTGTTGTCTAATTTCTCTTACTTGAATGCCTTCAACCACTGAAAAATCATGAGTTCTCTCTTGTAAGTGTTCTTCTCACTCTGCTACTACAATCATTTCCTCTGTCAATGTCATTATTTCAATGATTATTGCTCAGTTGCTCATCAAATTTCTTTCTGTGTTGTTTTTATCAGTCATAGATATGCTTCTTTATGTTGTCAAATCTATGGGATTGTATGGAGTCTGCAAATTTCATTTATATGAAGGGAAATTCTTCTACGACTGAAGTATGACTCTCTAACTATTAAAAAACAATTTGCATGTGTAAGGATTGACTTCATGTTGTCGAATGGGTATCAAATGATGTTAGTGAGAAAATGATCTCATCGGCTAAAGACTAACTTACATTACATGAGGGGAGGGGACCATCTGCCTTCGAAGAAGATGAACGTTTAGCTCCTTCCTTTCTATCTCAACTCAATTGTGTAATCTATTCACTCAACAACAACATGTAAATTTTTCTTTTTTCTTTTGGACTAATGATTTTAGACTTGACTAGACTAAGTCCTTCTTGAAACAATAAGACTCGGTATATTTTATACTCCATAACCTCATACAAGACCCTTCCATAAAACAACTTCATGCAAACCCTTTTACAAGATTTCATTACAAGAGTATATATATTTTAAACCCAACTTAAGTACAATAAACTCAATGGGGTTATTTTCTTCTCGATCCATAAGTGGTTCCAACACAATAAGTCAACGAGCGCATGGACTCAATTGGACAACTCCACATCTGATCATTAGATTAACAACTTCAAGTCGACTCCACAACTAGTCACATTTCTGGTCCACTGCCCCAATACTGAGTCGATTCTATGTCAACGTTGATCGACTAGTATGGTTAATTCATTTGTAATTACATGCCATATGTTGTTCCTAAAGTCTGCACCCAACTGCTAAAGGGTAGAGCTATGCCACCTCAAGTTTGGAATGGTTAGTTTTTTTGATAATTTGATTTTGTTGGTCACCTCAAGGATTGGTTTTCAAAGATGATACTCTGGTTGGATAGGCCACACAATATGAAGGTAAAATATCCTTTGCTAATGGTATGGATATTAATGGATAGTTGGGGATATGAAAGACAAACACAGGAGATAATAGACAACAATGAAATGAATTGCTTGCTATGTGAGAATAAAGACTTAAAATAATATATTAAGACTTAAACAAAAATCTAGATGCAAATCATCCAATGGGTTGTCAAATAGTTGATCTTTTCACTAAACAATAGTTGTATAATAGGTTGCATAATCAGTGAAAAGATAAACTAAAACAATGGCTGAAAGAACAAGGAAATGTGCATTGCACACATCACAAAATTTGCATTCAAGATCAGACTAAACACATACATATTTGAGTAAGAAACACAATTGTCATCAACATATATTCATTAGGTAGAGAACTTTACAATATTGTAAGAAGGTCTATCCCTTCTGATACTTCTATTTTCTACCAAAAACTGAACCCCCCAATCATACAAAAACTGCTTATTTATCAATGTTTGCAGAGGACTTCGAACCTCTTTAAAACTAAATCTTAACATCTGCATGAAAACTAAATAACTGGACTAGGATTATTTCACTACAACATAGCTACATCTTTTAACTTGAGTACATATAACATTCACGACACTCTTTAACTTATTCACAACAAAAATGAGAATCATATCACACAAAATTGATCACTTATTGAGTTTTGGCACTACTATCTCGAACTTAGAATAACTAGACATCTATAAGTGCAAAATACCTCTACTGTTTAAACTGGAGTGCAAAAACCTTTAACAAAACTAATGTGATAGAGGGCATTGACTGGGACTATGCCTTGAATCCATGTGTAATTTTAGCTAGAGTCTAATTGGTAGATGACTTAATGTGCTGGAAGCTTCCTCAAATTCTTCCTCCTTATCAATAGTATTCAACCTCAAATGATATCCTTCAAGAAGAAGCAGGTCTTCTAGTGTTTTCCTTGCAATTTTTAATACCTTTTCTGCAGCTTGGAATGTTGCTTCTCCAATTCTTGGTTTTGTTGTTGCAAAGTTTGAACTTGTAGCCTTAATGCTTGCACCTGATGGTTGTCCTTTGCAACTTCATTAGATTCTTGTTTTGTTTTGACCAGGACCTGCTTCTTACCTTTGTCTTTTAATCTATTCTCTTCATCCATGATGGCTTTGTTGTGATCAACCAAAATTATGCTTCCCCTAGACCTCATTTCATACCCATGTGTTATTTAAGGTCCTCTTATGTGTGCCTCCTTCATATGCTCTTGCAGTTCTAATATGTTGGCCTTAACTTCTAGTTTGATGCCCTATAAGTGTTTCTTGGGGGATACCTCTGCATGTGGGGAGATGCCATCAAAATCCTGCTCATGATCTGGGTCAAAATCCCTTGCATATTGTTTTAAGCTTGAATCTACAGGGTACTCTATTTTGACAGCTGCAATTTGCACTCCTAAAGTTTCACCTTTATAGAATTCCAATTTTATTTTATCCCATGTCATCTTTTTCATTCATATGCTCTTGCAGTTCTAATATGTTGGCCTTAACTTCTAGTTTGATGCCCTATAAGTGTTTCTTGGGGGATACCTCTGCATGTGGGGAGATGCCATCAAAATCCTGCTCATGATCTGGGTCAAAATCCCTTGCATATTGTTTTAAGCTTGAATCTACAGGGTACTCTATTTTGACAGCTGCAATTTGCACTCCTAAAGTTTCACCTTTATAGAATTCCAATTTTATTTTATCCCATGTCATCTTTTTCATTGTATGTACAACCATTTCTTCCATATTGGAAAATTCAGGGTTGTCATCATCAACTTCAATCACAATTGGTTGGGGGTTTGTTAATGATGGCTTAAAAAGAGCCTTATAGTTTGTAATTTTGGTTTTCCTGTTTAGCTTGTTGGGCATCCCAATGCTTTGATTCCCTTTCCTTTTATTTATTTTCTTGGCCTCAGGGGATTCCTTGAGTAAGGTTTCCACAGGGATAAAATCGTCTCTAAGTATTTTTGGACTGTGTTGTTTTACTTTCATTTGCCCTCTCATTTTGGGCAACTTACCCTACTTTTTTATGGGAGTTACTTGTGTATCTTCAACATTTCTGGGTGACAAAGGATTCTCTGGAATTTCCTTTGTTTTTTATTGTATACCGGAACACATGTTACCTTTATTTTCCCTTTGTTTTGCAGTGGAGGACCTCAACTTCATTTTAGGGGCTTCCTCTTTAATTATGGTCGCTGGCCTGTTTGCACTCAGTCAGGTACCTTTAGTTTTGGGAGGCCTTTTCTTGTTTGCTAGTTTTTGTGATACCTTTGATGAGCTACCAACTTCGGGGGAAACCTTATACTTTGTGTCATATTCATCTCCTTTATCATCGATCTGTGTATCGGGATGCTTTTCTTTCTCTCATAAACCCATAGATCGCATAAAGTAATCCCAAGACATTTCAATTTTGTCCAGTGCAAAGAGCACCAGGATTTTGATCAAAACCTTATGATACAGGATTCTATGGGAAGACTTGGGATGGACCTGAACCCTTCTGGCCATTTTAGTGAGGCTTTTGAGAAAATAAAAGGACAAATTCAAATCTTTATCACCGCTCAGGTGCATGAGAAAACACATGTGGTAACAATGTATGCTCGTGAATCGACCCTCACCTCTTATGTATCATTCAACAGTCATGAGAGGACCCTTACACACTTATTTTTCCCATGTGAAAGGAATCCCCTGTCTCCAGTCGGGGTTCTGGTGCTCTGTCACCAAAAAATTGTTACATAGTTCAGAGTTTACCTTGTCGTTTTTAAACCACTTTTCCCCACATACTGGGAGAGCACATTCTTCCCGATAAAGTTCTCAGTAACATGAATACAAGTGTCCCCTAGTTGGGCTTGAAACTAGTCAAATGTCTACACAAATTTCATGGCCACACCTTTGTGGTATCCCTCGAAGTAAAAAATAAAGTATTACAACTCCGCCTTGACAAATAAGTTTTTAATTTTTGGGACTGCCTCGAACATATTGAGCCCCTATGGTTCGCGTATGTTCAATTTCCATCGGTCTCTGGGGGATACCATTTCCCGTTGACCACCTGAGCAGAGAACTGATCTCGAACCTTAATTCATTGAGACTACAAAGTATGACTTGATTGTGACCTTAATTTGGATGAAATTGCGCCTGAAACTATAATTCTCCATAGCCTCTTGTGATGATGACAATCCGTAGGTGAATTTCGCACGATCTCAACACGACCTTAACATGAGCTATGTGATCATGAACTCAAAAATGACTGGTGTACTGGGGTGATCATGATCATGCATGCGCATGCAAGCGCCAACACTGCACTTTCTTAAATATTTGAATTATTTATGAACGTTACAAAAATTAAAACAATGGGCTTTTGCCCTATTTGCAAGAAAAATCATGTTCTTGCAATCAACGTTTTTTGAACTGAAAAGGCCTCACCAACCTACTATAATCTCAAGTAAAGTATTCCAAGGTGACAACATGTTGTTAACCCAAACCAGACATGCAAAATCTTTCAATAAAGAAATAAAATGGGGCAAAAATAATAGAGAGTAAAAACAACTCAAGCTGGCACATAAACCATGGAGGAGAATTAAAACAAAAAATCAAGCTTTAAGAGGATGTATAGGTGAATGAGGGGAAGGGAAGGGATGCAGACCTAAGTTCCAACACCAGCTTCAAAAATAACTGTTGCAATATCCTCCCTTCTTCATTGAGAGTCTTTCATCGATGATCTATTAATTTATTGCATGTTGAATTGTGTCAGACTTCACTTTCAACACAATGAGTTCTTCAATGGTCGATGCCCCAACGTAGTCGACTTGGTTGATTTACTATTGATCTTATAGTTTAATATAAGTCGGAATAGTAACTAGGTGACCAAGTCAAGTAGTCGAAAGGATGTATTGTTTTTCATTCTTTGTCAAAGGTTGTGTTCTTGCTCGACCATGTCACTCCAAGAAATTCACACAACGAATATTTCCTTCACACCAACGTAACTCAATTTTCTATCGCAATCAATGTCACATGAGAAATTCTATCAATGGAATAAAAAATATAACACACTAAAGAGATTGTATCTCTATGAAAAATATTTTGGTTTTACAACTTGTTCCTTCTCGGACGCATAATATATACAACTTGTTTCTTCTTCTATTTTCACAACTAGTCATTGGTTGCCTATGTGCTTCCTATGCTCATTGATGGAAACTTTCAGTAGATCAACTAAAACCTCCCTCCTTCATTTCTTCATCTTGCACATCCATCCTTTCAAGTTCTCGGAAACTAGCATTCGACATTGTCATCGGGTGCTTCCACAGGTCCATTTCTCTGTGAATGTTTTGAATTCGACTCTATTGATTTTCTCTTGTGTCGGTCTTCTTTTTTCCTCTAATTTATATTATTTTTGGTCAACATTCAGGGGAGGGCCATAATAATAGCAAGCCACATGTGGCAATGTCCCTGCCACTTGTTGATATTTTGGCTAATCATGTACGAATATTTAAGGCACTTGAATGACATCAGGAGGGAGACGACACCACGCCACTGTCAGAGCCAGAATGGAGGCGAGCCTAAGTTGTGAAGCCTCTGGTTAACATAATTTATAAGATTTCCTGCTAAAATCCGGAGCATGTATTTCACTCTACGAGAAACATGACCGCGACTACTATCGTATACCACCCTGGGATTAAAGTGCTCAGGGCTTCCACACATCTTGTATAAGTGTTCAGGGCTTCCACACATCTTGTAGAGACCTAATAGGGTTTCAATCCATTTTTTCCCTCCTTAGGGGTTTATAGCCAGGTTTTTTTGGTACACCCTATCACTACGGTTTGAGGGACATTGCGCCCTCCTAAGACATTTTTTTAGATTTCATTGCACCCTCCTCAGGGACTTTTTCCAGAGATTCTTATGCCCTCCTCAAGGACTGTTCCAGCTCTAATTATGCCTTTCTCAGGGTTTCTCATTGGTAGATCTTGCATTATTTTCTTCCAGATCTCTATTGCGCCCTTCTAAGGGACCGATCTTCTGTGGTTGGTGTAAGATTTCAGTTCCTCGGAAATAGTCTTCAGTGTGTGCTTCTCATCACTCAATCCAATGACAGATTTGGGGATTTTTCTCAGTGCGCCTTCCTCAGAACTTAGTCCAATAAGGGATATAGGGTTTTCATCAATGTTTTCTTGCATGTTGGTCTTAGTTTGCCAATGTGCCTATGAAAATAATGCCTCCTAGCTGAGATGCAACCCCAAAGGACTCTACTACTGGTATTTCCTCTCCCATCCAGGACTTGACACTAGAGCTTAATGAACTTGGTGCTTATGCATGACTGAATGTCTGAATGTCTTTGTGAGAACTAAGTATTAAATGGTAGCAACAAAACTAGAAACTCCAAATAACAACGCAGAGTTACTTCAAATTCAAGAACTTTACAACCAAACTTAGAGGCTCAAGCCTCAACAATACACTAAAGTTAGAGAGGGAAACAAAATGGGTATGAAGCGAGCATTAAATAAAATATGTACAATTTATCTAAGAAATGCTCAAAGTTTCACTGAAAACGGAAAAAGTTTCGGGCAAACAAAAATTTTAATGCGTTTTTAGTATGTAACAAATTACTCAAACACCTCTTATAAGTCACCCTACTGGTAACTTAGTCCTGTAGCATGGGCCACGTCTTCTCTTCTTAATGGATTTTGTACCCTACCAGTTTCCTTGCTGAATGAAAATGCAACGACCTTATCAATTTGAGCTTGGCTTCAGATCTTGTCGTTCTCCTGATATGTTGCATCCATCTCTGCGTGTTCACATGGTTCCACAAATGCTTGGCTTCTATATGAATTGTGTATTAATATACGCTGAGAATTCCCCTGCAAAGAAACACTTGTAGTTGATCAAACAAAACAAACCCCCCTGCAGTGGCATGGCTACGGAAAAATCAGTGTAACAAAGGGCAGAAAGAAGAGCCTATAAATTGCAAGTGTCTTTAACTCTGGAGTCTAGAGAAGATGGTAGTAGTAGCATTTAAATAAGGAGGTGGTGTGTATCTGAATTTTGTAGATGCATCGACGTGTCTCTCATCATCATATCTCCAGAAACCTGTATGATCT
>JZKD02S1984512.1:11685-27756 GCA_000966675.3 Picea glauca
GTTATCTCTTGAACATTGTTTAAGCTATTTATGATAAGGAAGTTTTGGTGGGTTTTCTTCCCCTAGAGGGTTTCCCAGGATAAATGCTGTGTCTCTTGTGAATGTGTATTTCTCAGTGATCTTGTTCTTATTATGCTCTTATCTATTGAAATTCAAAGAACTATAATAATGGCATAAACATTAACAACCTCTACATGAGTCTTTATATCATCTGCAATATCCATGGGTTGGAGTTCTACATCAGATGAATGCAAACACTGTTCTCCAGAGCAATTGAACAAAGAGCGTATGAAGAGAAACCTCAAGACTTTGAGGCATACCAGAAAGAGACCCTTGTATGAAAAAGATAACTTGGTGGAGAACCTCCAGTGCACAACAGAAGCATGGTGAATATTTTCTATAACATAGATATTGTATCAAGATGATTACTCAGAAGATTAGATCTCATGATGACAGAAGAAGTGCCACATGGATATGTTCCAGTTTTTCCAAACAATGATATACTTTATTGATCAGAGCTACATGAAGCCTTAAGAGAAAAACAGTGTTCCAGACCGAAGTACATTTGAAATCAAGCATCATATTATCCGTGATGAAGTCTAGAAAGGAGAAAGTGGTTCTCCAATACATATCTTCACAGATAAGAAGATAAGCAGACATTTTGCTAAAGCTTTTGTTCAAGATGAAAGATTTTGCATACTCAAGCTGGAACTCATGGAGGCGACTTACTTATTTTAAAAAAGGAAGAGATGACTCCCAGGTTGGGAGGGAGAACTGATGTATTATTGATTGATGGACAATCATTTTTCAGCTCGAAAAATGGTCCAGGATGAGCAGATTCTTTCCAATTCGGAAAGTGGATTGAGATTTCTGACGGACAGACATTTTCCAGTTCGGAAAATGGTCTAGATTGTTGATGTACCATAGACAATGACTTCCCATTTTGGTTAACATGGGAAGTGGTCTAGGGAAGTCTCTCTTCTTGAGGGTTTCTCAAGAAGACTGGCCCGCCTTGCCGGACAACGATTTCCCATTGTGGTTAACATGGGGAATGGTCTGTTTTGGAGGTTGGTGCAGGACAGTCATTTCCTTTGGAAATGGTCTGTACAGTCATTCCTTAGGGTGGATTCATTCTCTCCAGGGTGCACTTTGTTTAGTGCTGGAAGAATGGCCCAGGGTGGGGAATGGTCCAGGTTCAACAATCAGGGACATACATTCCTTAGGGCAGACTCATTCTCTCCAAGTTGCACTTTGTTTAGTGCTGGAAGAATGGCCCAGGGTGGGGAATGGTCCAGGTTCAACAATCAGGGACATACATTCCTTAGGGAAGACTCATTCTATCCAGGTTGCACTTTGTTTAGTGCTGAAAGAATGGACCAGGGTGGGGAATGATCCAGGTTCAACAATCAGGGGCAGACATTCCTTAGGGTAGACTCATTCTCTCCAGGTTACACTTTGTTTAGAGTTTGAGGAATGGCCCAGGGTGGGGAATGGTCCAAGCTCAGAAATCAAGACAATTATTCTTTCTTGCTTGAGAAGAATAGTACAGATAGCTCATCATTGAGGGCAGCTGCTCTTCCAAGATCTCACAGATGTGAGTGGAAGAATGGCCCAGATGATTCAATTTATATCATAAGATTGTTTCTGTGTAGGTTGATATCGGATGATTGTTATGAAGACTGTATGTCTCTAGACAATAGATGTATACTACTGTGGTGGATGTGTTCCACTGTTTGATCAAGTACCCGTGTGCTACTTGGTGTGGTAGTGTACCACTGGATTGTAGTTGTGTACTACTATGGATAGACACAGTTGTGTTCTATTGAATGATATTGTTCCGATTTCCTTGAAGACTATCAACATCGTTGAAAATGATTATCAGCTAGATGGATGATCAATGAACAGAGATTTCCAGACAAAAAAATGGTTCAGAACATTTATTCTTCTAGTTTAGAAGAATGGCTCCTGTGTCACTATGTGGAGTGAGCATCATGTTTGATTACTTAGATAGAGTATGGTTCCGAGAGATGATGCAGCTTATGACACTGATGGTGATGATGGTGCTCATGATCTAGTCATGAGATAGTCTATACAGCTATGTTGATGCTACCGTGTGAATGGTATGTTTGTGTTCAAGACCATTACTTGTAATACCTCCCTAGCTAGGAGGGAGTGTTGATATTATGGTAGCTGCGGGAGGTATTTACCTCCACGTGTAAACTTGATGAGAATAGAATATTTCGGGAAGCAAGAAGAAACCCTAATGAGTTGGCTAATAACCCTAGAAGACATGTTAGCTCTAGAAGATAACTTGTATTAGGTTATTAGCCTACAAGAGAAGAATTTGGCCAGAAGAAATAATATATGCTGAAAAGACAGATACCTAGGATGAGACGTCGGCCCAGGCAATTAGCTAGAATTACTATAAATACAGGAGGCTAGTCTTCATTCTGGTAGACAGTCTCATAATTGCAGAGCAACACTTGTGCACACTGTAGTGCCTAGTTTTGTGCGCAAGATTGGAAGAGAGCTGCCATTGCAGTTGTTGCAGCTAGCAGATCACGTTTGTCTTGGACTATCTCTTGGTTAGGGTTTGGACTATCTGATTAGCTCTTGTTGGTACGCTATTCTTGGGGAAAGGTGAGCTACCCTTTGTTTGGCTATCTAGCCTAGGGTTTGCTTCTAGAGTGATTCTCTGTCAAGGTTAAGGTGCTCGGAGGGTGGCTTCAGCCTATGGTTGGGTGACAATAGTGATATTGTCAATGGTAAAATGAGCACATCCATTATATTCTAATAGGCCCCTCCCTTGGGACCCTGTCTAGCACCCCTGCCGGTCTTCTTCTTGCCCTTAGTCTATAGAGAAAGATTCTCATCACCCTATGAAATACATTGTTGTCCTAAAGATCCTGAGCTGCATCTCAGCTCCTCTTGTATGAAGTCATCCCAAAGTCTCTCCCAAGTAAGCATGACCTCCCGGTCAACACTGTCTCATACAAATGAACCCCAAGGTTTGGAAAAGTTTTTCAAAGTTGTCGTGACTAAGAAGTCAGTATCCATAATCTCCCCGACTGTGGCCAACTCATCTTGAATCTGTGTAAATCTACCAAGTTATGTTGCAACCGACTTGGAATCAAGCATCTGATTGCTCCCGAGCTTGTCCTGCAGAACTATCTTCTAGTTTTGATTTGGACTTTAGTAAAGCTTACACAATGAGGCCCATATCTCAAAGGCATAGTCTTTCCCAGTCAAATGGGGTATGATGTGGTTTCTCACCGCATCACAAATAGTCAGTCCTCTTCACCTTGGTGTTCTTCCTGAAATATGCATCCAACAATGGTGAAGGAGCAGGTGTAGGAGGAATGACCACAAGTGATTGAACTATATCCCATAGTTCAAGATCCTCCAAGATGAATATGATCCTGGTCTTCCAAGGGGACCAGTTGCTAGATCTGTCTAGCCTATCATATGCCCTCATTTGGGACACCAACATGGTTTTCCAATGAAAATCACACTGATGCTAAACCTGCACAAGAGTACAACTTCACTCCTGTCAGCACATGTGTGAAAAGAGGTTGTCCAACTACAACCTCACTCCTGACAACATGAGTGTGAAAAGAGGTTGTCCAACTCAGCCTCACTTCTGTCCACACAGGTGTGATAAGAGGTTGTCCACAAATGTCCAAAAACATTACTACAAACTGTTCAACAAATCTTCCAACAAGATGTCCAACAAACTATCAACAAGCTGTCAAGAAACTGCCAACTATATGCTCTATAAATCAGCAAGTCTTTGCCACCAAGGCTCTGATACCATGAAGAAAATTGAGGTACTATGAGGTTGCCAAAATAGGTCTGTCTTTGACCTTGAATTTGGCTTTAAGTTCAAACTCCAAAACTGTCCTTTTCTACTATTTTAGGACAACAAACAATCAAGTACTTTCTGCTCATAATTTTGATTTTTAAGTGCTCTTTTGAGGTGCCCTTGCAAGTTTTCTCAAACTGGTGGTTAGCACATGAAATATACTAAAACAACAGAACACTCCTCTAGATATTTACAACTCTAAAATTTTGATCTACACATCTAAGCATGCATGAAAATGGACACAAGTATTTTTGGTCAACATGACCTTGGATAACCCCCCCCAGGGAAAACTAGTTAGAGCTAGATGTATGTATTTGGAGATCTCAAAGCATAAATACAACAAGGAAAACTACAAAAAGTGAACCTGGTACAATAACAACCAATATTGGATGCTTTTGAGTCCCTTGTTTATGTGCCTACCATCCCATGAATGAAGGCGCCCTTTGCCTTGGTGCTCCCTTCTTTCCTTGCTAAGCCCTTAGCCTCTTTACCTTGATCTTTTCCTTTGCCTTGAGATGCCTTTGCGTTTGCTCACTTGTATATGTGCCCTCCTTGAAGAAATATTGATATGTATGGTGAATATCTTGGGCAAGTGTTCCCCCACTCTTTGATGCACCCTCCTCTTGTCCAAGCTCCATCAAATGTGTGCCCCTATGCCTTGGGTGCACCCCTCTCACTCAAATATTTCTCCTCCTTAGTGCGCCTTTCTCCAAGCCTTTCCAAATCCTTAAGCAAGTGCACCTTCCATGCTAGAATGCACCCTTTCCCCTTAGAGTGTGCCCTTGATCCTATAATGCGCCCCTTGCTTGCATGTGTGCGCCCAAATCCATGGAAGCACCCTTCTGCAAGCCTTGCGCCCTCTAAGCTCAAGTAGAAAATGCCTTCTCCCTTGTGCGCTCTCCTCTCCTCAATAATGCAACCAAGTGCTCCAAACCCTCATCCTCTCCTTATCTTCACTCCTCCTCACCCAAGTCTCTTAAGTGAGCAAGTGAATAATTGAATCTCTTCCTTTCCCTTTTCCCTCCTTTAGCCTCTCTTTGGCCAAACCCTAAAAGATCAATGGCCTAGATCCAATCTAGCCATGTCTAGTCAATGGGTGATATTTAATAAAAAATTCTCACTTAGGAAACCCACTTTCCTTCGTTTTCCTCATGTCCTTTAACTCACCCACAAAGTGAATTAAATTTCACTTTAAGTTAATTTAATAACTTAAGTGACATATTTCACTTTTGACTTAACCTCCTAAGTCAATGTGAAATTATAACATAAAGTAAAGTAATAAGGGTAATAGTCTCCCCCTTTGTGTTTAGAGACTCACAAACACAAGGGGACCACTTTCCAAGGTACCCAAATCTCAACAATAAGATCCCAAGCATTGTTCGCCATTAAAGAGCGATAGTCTTCATTCATTGCCATGTCCCAATCAGGATGACACAAAGCTTATGCAAATGTTTTTGGATCACGAGTCTCTGAAACTTGAGCCAAAAGAGAAGAGGCTCGCTAGAACTACAAATGTGTCTAATGATGATATGTAGGATCATTGACAAGATCACTACCTGTTTCTTGTGTTGAACGGACCCATCTCGGAAGTGACGGTACTGATGCAAGTTCATGTTCAATGGATTCATCTAGAGGAAGGTGAGCAAGCAGAGGTATATTTTCATTCTCAATGTCATCATCATCTAAAGAAGAAACCATAATAGGAATAAAAGATGGCAGAAATGTCTAAGAAGGCTTGCAGGTCGAAGAAGGCACAAACATTGAATTAGGCTTGTAGGCTAAGAGATTTTCATCAAATTTAACATCCCTTCTAATAATAATTTCATTAGAATGACACTGAAAAAGTCTATAACCTTTGACATCTTCAGACTATCCAACAAAAACACACTTCTCACTTTTAGGCTATAAATCTTTCCTTTTCTCATCATGAATGTGAGCCCATGCTACACTGCCAAATACATAGAAGTGGCTTACATCTGGCTTAATTTTATTCCATGCTTCTTTCGGTCTTATATTTTCTAGAGCCTTTGTGGGAGTGCGGTTTACTATGTAATTTTCATAGTGAATGACTTCCGCCCAATAATTAAGACTTAATCCCTTAGATTGGATCATACAACAAACCTTTTCTTTTAATTTGCTATTCTTTCTCTCAACAACACCATTTTGCTATGGTGTATATGGAACAATGTGTTGCATTTGGATGCCCTGTGCAGTTCAATAACTTGTAAAATTGTTGTTCACATATTCCCCTCCATTATTTGTTCTTAACCTTTGAAGTTGATGTTTAGATTGTTTTTCTACAAGGGCCTTGTAGGCCAAAAACTTTTCAAACACTTCGCTCTTAAGTTTTAAGAAGTAAACCCAAGTGCATCTAAAGTTAAGAAATACTTGCATCCAGGAAAAGGAGGAGAAGAAAGTAGGCCACACAAGTCACTATGAACAAGCTATAAAGGGGTCGAGGCATGCCAAGAGACACATTTGTCAAAATTGTTCCAATGATGTTTTCCGAGAACACAACTGACACAAACACCATTTCTACAAGAAACAAGAGGAAGACCAATCACCATCTATTGATTACATAGTTGTTGCAATGAGCGATAATTTTGATGACCAAACTGCTCATGCCAAAGTTTTCTCAAGTCATCACTATGAACAACAAAAACTGATTGGAAATATGATGACCCAAAGTTTTCCAACTTGTATAACATGGTAATATAATCAACAATTCCAGTTGTGATGAGATGGTTAGGATGTTTTAAATCCTTATTTACAACTTGGTGAGGTGAAAAATCTACAATTTTACCTTCACCTGAATGAGTGATCTCATATATTGATAGAAGGTTGGAGGAAAGAATTGGAACACATAATACATCATTGAAATGACCATTATCTATTTGAAGTATTCCAAACCTTACAATTCTAAGAGATTTATCATCCCCAACAAATATTCTCTAGGTGTTACATTCATTTAGAGCATAAAATATGGCTTTATCCTTAGCCATATGATAAGATGCTCCATAATAAATAATCCACTCATCAGAAGAAGAAATAGAAGTTGCATTGAAGGACAAACCAAAAGCAGAAAGTGCATGTCCATGAGAAGAAGAAGAAGAAGAAGAAGAAGAAGAAGAAGAATCAATAATGTTGTTGTTCTTCTTCATCTCTGCTTCTAAGGTTTCCATCTTTTTCAAACATTTGGGCTCCACATGACCATGTTTCCCACATAAGTTGCAATGTCTATTAGTTTTTTTGTCTTGGATTTTTCTCCTTTGTTACCATTATTAGGAGAAGAAGCTAGCGAAGAGGGTTTGGGACCATTGTTTTGCTTGTTGTTGTGGCGAGGATGTTGCTTCTTGGATTCTTGAATTTAAATTTCTGCTGAGCCACTAAGGCTTTGTTGTATGTACTTATAGTGCTAATCAATCCAAGTTGCACAAAATTATATTTCTATCGAATAAGAGCATCACAAAAAGACTTAAGAGAGGGATTTTGGTAAACACTCCCCAAAGCTTCTCTAGTGGCATAAAAGGTAGATACAAACAAAAAATGTGCACTACCAAACTTAGAAATAATAATATAGATGCATCAGTCTTCCTTGAAATATATTTTGTATTCTATACATAAAAGTCAAGTGTTTTGAACTTTGATAAGTAGTCTTTAATGCAAGGAAAATCATTTGGACTTAAAGTCATTAAGTTATTTTCCAATAGGTGGGCTCGAATAATATTATGTTTACCAAACACAACTTCAAGTTTTCGCAAGATTTATCTAGGCCATCAATTCCTTGAAGGTGAAACCTTAAATCAAGAGAGATGGACATTCTGATTAGTCCACGTGCTTTGTCATTCTTATTATCCCACTTGTATTTCTTGTCGACATCAGTGGAGGTTGGTTCTTTCCCAAGGTAATTTGGTACAATCCTTTACTTCTTAATACATCCTCCATATGATATTTCCATGAGAAGTAGTTGGTACTGGTAAGAAAAATATCAATGGGAGAATCCATATTAAAAATGCAGAGAATATGGATTTAAAAGTTGAAACTAATGGTCTGGATGGAAAGCTCTAAAAAAAAAAGGCTATTTAAAAAAAATGACGCTGAAAACAGATTTCAGATGAGAAAGTTATGTCCCTTTGAAAAAAAACATAAACAATAACCAAAGAGCCACATGGCAAGTAGAAGTTGGTCCACATGGTGATGTTCCTCCTAACTATGCCTATAAGGTCACTTTTAAATAAGTTACTTATGAAGTGACCCACTTTGATAGAATAAGTAAAAACCACTTTTATGATGAAGTTACTTTGTAAATGAAAGTTACATGCAAAAAACGATTTAAAATAAAATATTAAAGTTATTTAATACAGGTTCACTTTTATAATTAAGTGAAATGCACTTTCCAATAAATGCATGAACTTTTTTTTTTTTTAAGTAACAAAAAAAGAGACTTGAACTCAAGACCTCTTACTAAGTAAAGTAACTTTCAACCAAGTGAGCTAGTGCAAAACAAATTATAGTTTTAAGGATGATTGCGGGTGGTGCTGTTGATGTGGAAGATGGCCCCATAGTGTGTGTTCAATAAAAACTTATTTTCATGCAATCACACACATACAAAAATTCACTTCTCGACAACAAGAAGGGTTATATTTCCGTTAACTTACCCAAAAAATGCAAATTTTCCCTCTGTTTCTAATTTACCGAGATCGCACAGAGCGCACATCAAAGAGCATATGCAAACAATAAAATCCTTTTTGCTCTATTTTTGATTTGTCGAGATCGCACAAAGCGTGGAGAAAAGAGCATACACAAATCGAAAAGAGTAGAATCCCAAAAATATAAAACTAAAAACCGAAATAAAATCGAAATATTATCTTTGTAAAAAATTTAAAAGGGTGTATTCAGGCTTTATACCTCTGGATTTGACTAAAATGGTCATATATTGGGAAAAAAAAACTTTTTCGAGTGAAACAAAAAAAATTCCTAACTGAAACAAGTGCTCTGGATGCAATGGAACATTCCTCTCAACCCAAAAATGTAAATAAATGAAAACAACTAGAGATGCAACAACACAACTTCAAGATCTCGATCTACAATGGGAGTGGGTCTTCAAATGCCCTCTAATACTATGTTCGACAATACATGTACTCCAACATAGGACGAACACCTTCAGTAACCACTCACACAACGAAATCAAATATCAACACACCAATTTTTTTACGTGATAAAACCCTATGGGGAACATTCTGTTAAAATAATAAGTGTGCTCGTTTCACCATAGAAAATATCTCAATATTGTCACCCACCATAGGCACGAGTCCAACCTCGAGCACCTTAACCTTGACATCTAGAATAATTTCGGAAGAAAACACTAGAGCAGATAGCCAACCAAGATAATGTACCTCTCTCCAAAGCTAGTGCACCAAGCATAAACTCCAAACCATAATCAAAGACCAAGTCATCACTGCAGCAGCTGCAACTCTCCTCTAGTAATGCACACTTCTAGTCCTTATGCAGTTGTGAGAGTGAGACAAATGAGCTTAAGCGCCCTCTATTTATAGTTCTTCAAGTCACCTAACTGGGCCGACTTCTCTTCCTGGAGGCTAATAACTTAATATTAGATTTTCTCTTGAGTCGACTTGTCTTATATGGTTCTTAACCAACAGTTTAGGGTTTCTCTTTCTTCCCAGAATATTCTAGTCTCATCAAAGGTTACACGTAGAGGTTAATACCTCCTGCAACTACCATAATATCAACACTCCCTCCTAGCTAGGGAGGTATTAAAGACAATGTTATTGAGCATAAACAAACCATTCAATCGGTAACATCACCATAGCCACACAAGCTATCTCATGATCACATAAATCAAATCACGAGCACCATCATCACTATCCATCTAGATAGTCTCCATGACAATCAGAACAATGCCATCCAATAGAACACAACTGTGTCTATCCATAGTAGTATATAACTACTATCCAGTGGTACACAACCAATCCTAGTAGCACACAACTACTAACCAGTGACACATAGTCACAACCAGTGGA
The DNA here is from genome assembly GCA_000966675.3 of Picea glauca. Taxonomy (NCBI): domain Eukaryota; kingdom Viridiplantae; phylum Streptophyta; class Pinopsida; order Pinales; family Pinaceae; genus Picea; species Picea glauca. Next base: position 21,589 of record JZKD02S1984512.1, read on the forward strand.
ACACATTCACCACAGTAGCATACTAACATGATGTGCATGCATCATATCTAAGTTTAACTGGCGTGATACAATATCATCTACATCATCTCTAAGTTGTACTAGCATGACATGACTAGCATGATGCAAGCATCATCTCTAAACTGTATGCCACATCTAAGTTGTACTCACATGATGTAGATCAGTGCCTCACTGTGTCATCTCTAATATGTATGATCATCTCTAAGCCATACTAGCATGACATATCTAGCATGATGTGAATACATCATATCTATGTTATATGCCACTTCTAAGTTGTACTCGCATGATCATATCTAGCATGACATAGCCCCCTGTATCATCTCTAAGCTGTATGGTCATCTCTAAGCCATACTAGAATGACATATCTAACATGATGTCAATACATCATATATAAGTTGTATGTCATATCTAATTTGTACTCACATGGCCATATCTAGCATGATGCGGCTCACCAACATAGTCTTTAAGCTGTACTAGCGCGAATATAACTAGCATGATGCAAGGCTCATCTCTAAGTTGTATGTTCACCTCTAAGCTAGACTAGCATGATGCTTCTCAGGCCACTGTATCAACAACTCCAACCATATGTATCATATCTGAGTTGTACTAGCATGATCATATCTAGCACGATGCAAGCATCATCTCTAAGTTGTATGACCATCTCTAAGCCGTACTAGCATGATACAGATCCAGAACTCACTGAAAGTCCACGATGGCACATATCTGTTGATTTTTCAATAAGCTAGGTTAAGCATGTAGTTCATTTCAATTTTCATTTGTCTTAACCATAAACAAGAATGTTGCAGCAACTAAGATCACAAGAAGAAACACCATGCAGAAGAACACAAGAAGTATCCTGGTAAATCCTTCTCAACAAGGGAAGAAAACCCAACCAAATCCTTTGCTATATTCTTCAAGAGAAAGACCTTCACCACCAATACAACTTAACACACAAGAGGATGCTCAAACCCTAGAAGACTAGCACCCAAGAGAGGTGTGCACTTTTCCCAAGAGGATGTACTTGCTGAAATTTCCAAACTTGTGTGTAGGATATGATTCCACAATGGGGAATCTTCCTTTACTTATATTAGACTTGTCCTATCAACATAAGCGTCTATTGGCACAATAGGGCCGACCTCTCTAAGTCATATTATAATTAATATTAACTAGATTAATTATCTTTTACATTTATTACTAATCACATTAAGGTGGGGCCAACCTGTACCCTTTACATTACAATTAGGGTTATAGGCAGGTCTGACTCTTGAATAATATAGCAAGGGATATGATACACCCACTAGTGCTCATCCACTAGGGGCACATCCATAGGGATATCCATATCTCTGGCTCACTACATTACACAGAAGAACCAGATATTCACACGTTCACCTGTGCTCATCCACAGGCACATCCACTCAACATATCTTCTTTTCCACTGCATCACATAGGAGAGTCATCTGGAGTTTCTCGTCAACTCTGTTGCTCAAAGGAGGCCAATACATAATCTTCATTTCTATTCTCATGATGATGCACCCAACACTTTGGGGTTTCACACGTTCACCTTGTGCTCAACCACATGCACGTCTAACTCAACATATCACCTTTCCCACAGGATAATAATATAGAGTTCTTCTCAACTCTCCGAATGGAGGAGGTCATCTCTACGTTCCAACTTCGTCTCAGATAGGAACCACATACCCTTCTTAGGGGATTTCTCTCAGGTTTGTAAGTTGGAGAAAGTCTCACATAACTGCAATGATCCACATCTCACAGGTTTGTAAGCTAGAGAATGTCTCACATAGCTGCAATCATCAACAATATCAATGCTCCTTCCCAATCGAGGAAGTCATCTCATCCCTTTCAACCAAGGGAGCAATCTCCATGAGCCCCAGCTTATACCTCAAGCATGCAAACTTTATCTTGGACAAAGGCTTCGTCAAAATATTTGCAGTCTGCTCATCAGTGGAGATGTATTGGAGAACCACTTCTTCCCTTTGGACTTTATCATGGAGAAAATAGTACTTGATCTCAATGTGCTTCGACCTATTGTGGAACATCATATTCTATGAGAGCTTCACACAACTCTGGTTATCATAATATATGACAGTCAAATCCAACACCTAATCAAACAGTCCAGAAACCAACTTAGGGAGCCACACTGCTTCCGTACAAGCATCACAAGCTGCAATATACTCTGCTTCCGCAGTGCTAAGTGCAATAGACTTCTGTTTTTTGCAAGCCCATGAAATCATAGCAAAACTCAAACTGAAACACAGTCCAAAAGTACTCTTTCTATCTTCCGCACTCCCTGCCTAATTTGAATTGGTAAATCCATGCAAATATACTTCACTGTTTGAGGCATATCTCAAACCATACATTATCGTCCACGAAGATATCTCAAGATATGATTTGCATGTTAAATTTAGAGTTGTTATTAAGTTCTTTTCAATTTACTAGACAATAATAGCATAAGTAGGATCACTGAAAGATACACAATCAAAAGGTACACATAATTTATCATGTGAAACCCTCATGGGGGAGAAAACCCAACAAAAACTTCCTTAATATAGATTGCCAATACAATTCCAAGATAAAATACCAAACACAAGAGAATATCCAACAATGAGCAATGCGCCTCTCTTTTCCTTCTTCTGGCAACTACAATTTCCTTCAAACTTGCGCACTAGATGAGTGACTTGAGTGAGTGAGTGAATAAGGTGCTAGCCTCTCTTATTTATACTAGCCGAGGATTTCTAGGATGGTGTCTCTTCATTGGGTAGGGTTGACTTCTCCAACTAGTGGCTAAAACCACTTTAATTAGGCCTAGGGGATGACTTCTCAATTAGCAACATTTGTTTAGGGTTTGACCAATCCACAAAAGGGGATTTGGTCATACAAGAGTCTCGACATGATCAATCCACAAAAGGGGATTGATATATGAGATAATAACTCAATAATAAGTAGAATATTCTTTGCAGTTACAATATTTCAACACTCCCCCTTAACAAGAAGGGTATTCTACAACATCATCAGGAGAGAGAGAGGGAAACAACATCAACTACATCTGGAACACTGACTGGCATATCTATAAATCATCGAAAGTTTTTCTCATCATAAATAACATCATCATTCACAACATGGAGCTGGAATGGCATCATCATCATCATTTACAACATGAAGTTGGAATAACATCATCATTATCGTTCACAACATGGAGTTGGAATCTAAAAATCAACATTAGTTAGCATAAAAGCTATAACAACAACATCATCATAAAAAACACAAGGCTGGAGCAACAACATCATCACAACACTAGGTTGGAGCAACAACACGATCATAACATGAAGTTGGAGCAACAACATCATCACAACACGAGGCTGGAGCAACAACATCATCAACACCATGAGGCTGGAATAACAATATCATCAGCACGAGGCTGGGATAACATCATCATGATCATATAGCAATAGAATGAGGTAGGTGTAACAACAACATTTTGTGGTACTCTGACAGTCCCTAAGGATATGCCTAGGAATCATAAGATTCCCTAGGATATAAAATCCTAATGGAGCTACCACATGGTACTCTGATAGACCGTCCTTACCAGATCTTCATGATCTGCTCAAGAATCATAAGATTCCCTAGGATTATAAAAATCCTAATAGAGCTACCACTACTGACCACCACTGACATATACATGCACAAGTACTCTGATAGACCATCCTTACCGGGCCTTCGAGATCTGTCCAGGGATGATCAGTCCCCTAGGATATAAAATCCTAACTGAGCTACCCACTATTGTTCAAGATACCATAGTATCATCAACATCACTCCCCCTTTCGATGGAGGTCCTTTCGGACTATACCAAGATTGTCTCGAAAGTATTCAAACTTTACACGAGATAGAGGCTTGGTCAAAACATCTGCAACCTGCTCATCTGTGCCAATATATTGGAGCTTTACAACTCCCCTCTGCACCATATCATAAATGTAGGGATACTAGATTTCTATGTGCTTTGAAATATCATGGAGCACATGGTTCTTCGTCATCTTTATGCAACTATGGTTATCACATAGAATAACAATTGCTTCCATATCCAGATCAAATAGACTTGTCAAAAACTTCCAAAGCCATATGGCTTCACAATTGGCGAAACTTGCAACAATGTATTATGCTTTTGCTGTTATGAGAGAAATATTGGATTGTTTCCTACTCTACCATGAAGTCATGGCTGACCCGAGACTAAAACAACATCCTGAAGTGCTCTTTCTATCAGAAACACTTCCAGCAAAATTTGAATCAGTATAACCAACCAGTCTGAAGTCATGATCTCCATTATAATAGAGACCAAAGGCCAACGCACGCTCTAGGTCATATTATAATTAATATTAACTAGATTAATTATCTTCTACATTTATTACTAATCACATTAAGGTGGGGCCAACCTGTACCCTTTACATTACAATTAGGGTTACAGACAGGTTTGATTATTGAACAATATAGCAAGGGATCTAATACACCCACTAGTGCTCATCCACTAGGGGCACATCCATAGGGATGCCCATATCTCTGGCTCACTGCATTACAAAAAAGAACCTGGTCTTCACACGTTCACATGTGCTCGTCCACATGCACGTCCACTCAACAGATTTTCTTTTCCACTGCATCAGACAAGAGAGTCATCTGGAGTTTCTTGTCAACTCTGTTGCTCAGAGGAGGCCAATACATCATCTTCATTTATGTTCTCATGGTGATGCACCTAACACTTTGGGGGTTCACATGTTCACCTTGTACTCAACCACATGCACGTCTAACTTAACAGATGACCTTTCCCACAGGATAATTATCTAGAGTTCTTATCAACTCTCTGAATGGAGGAGGTCATCTCTATGTTCCAGCTTTGTCTTAGATAGGGACCACGTACCCTTATTAGGGGATTTCTCTCATGTTTGTAAGCTAGATATGTTAATGTTTATGCCATTATTATAGTTCTTTGCATTTCAATAGATAAGAGCAACATAAGAACAAGATCACTGAGAGATACACATTCACAAGAGACACAACATTTATTTTGGGAAACCCTCTAGGGGAAGAAAACCCAACAAAAAATACCTTATCATAAATTGCCAATACAATGTTCAAGAGATAACTCAAATCAATACAGATAGTCCTCTCCAAAAGATGCACCACTCTTCTCCCTCTCTCCAACTGGTAATTGCAGCTTGCCTCATAAGAGAATGAGCAAGTGTGTTGTGTGATAAAGTGAGGCGCTAGCCTCCCTATATATACAAGACTGGAACGTGTGAAAGGGTTTCACTGGAAGGGCCGACCTCTCACTCTGGGTGGGTAAACCCACCTTTAATTTAATTCTGGGTTTCAATAATAACTGCTGGGGCCAACTTCTTATTCTGCCTATTACAATTGTTTGATGACCAATCCACAAAAGGGGATTTGGTCCTAATACAATTACCGACATGATTAATTCACAATGGGGATTAATCCTATGAATAAAATAGAAATAATAATAAGAATACTCTTTGAAGTTACATTATTTTAACACTCCCCCTTAACAAGAAGGGTATTCTTCAACAACATTAGGGGAGAGAGGTCTGCATCATCAGTGGCATCAGGAGGACAGTATCGTCAATATCATCTTGGAACATTGGCTGGCAAATTTATGAGTCATCGAAAGTTTTCTTCATTGGTAGCATCATCATTCTCGAAAGAATTCCATCATCATATGCATAAATATGTATCAATAAAATGACACCTCATCACAGCACTAGGCTGGCACATCACAGTACTACACTGGCTCAATGTCACAGCTGATAAGCTGGTAGCTCAGTGTCAGTCACATCTTGTTTTACGTCTAACAACGAGGTCAGAAGCAAGGAATCATCTTACTTTATGTCTAACAACTAGGTCAGAAGCAAGGAACACATCAACATCTCACTTTACGTCTAACAACGAGGTCAGAAGTGAGGAATCATCTTGCTTTATGTCTAACAACTAGGTCAGAAGAAAGGAATCACACATCATCTCACTTTGCATCTAACAACAAGGTCAGAAGCGAGGAATCATCTTGCTTTACATCTAACAACTAGGTCAGAAGCAAGGAATCACACATCATCTCGCTTTACATCTAACAAC
>JZKD02S1984534.1:7785-21697 GCA_000966675.3 Picea glauca
ACATGCTACTTTCCATTTTCCCTAAAGTCTTCTTAGCCCAGAAAGGCATCTTTTAGTTAAGGCATATTTATAAATCGTTTTCTCATTTTAACAATTATGGCATTCGAGTTTACAACGCTGTGTTGAATGAAACAATTGCATGGTGTGATGTTTGATTAACATTACTTGTAAGTTGTATCATGTATGAATTTAAAGTGGAACATGCTTTGTTTGATCTATGATGAACAGATTTTCTAGTAATTTGAGTCGTCTTAGAGTTATATGCATTTACGTTTTTGTATTTTATTGTAATATAGACAGAATTGAAGCTTTACAGCGGGATCTCAAGAATTAAATTATAGGCTTTGAAAATTTCCTTCAAGATTTTATCAAATATTGAAGAGCCACACCTTCAAGTTCATATGAATCTCCATTGCATCTTCTCTCTTTTCAACCACACGTGATTTGAATAGGACCTGTATTGCTTGTGTTTATGGTTGATTGAAAGAACACGAGGAATGTAATGATATTCCCATAATTCTCTACTTGCAACAGAGATTTATCAATGTCATTGACATGATGTCTAAAGACTATACAAATCTTCCCAGCCAAGAAGTGCCAACGTTCAATCCCAAGAATGGAGACAATGAATTAAGGCCATTTTGGAAGTAGAAAGGCTAACATAAGGGTGTATGGGAAATTAAAGGTTGTACGGCAGCCTTGGAGTAAGAGAACTTTAGAATATTAGGTGAGGAAAAGTAACAAAATAAAGTTTATTGCAAAAATTCATTTATCCCACATGCAAAAGACAAATGGGAAACATGAAAAAGATTTAAATTGACATTTAAGATTTATGGTAAAGCATGCTTTTGGAATGTTTTCTTGCAGGTATTCTGTGAGAGTCTAAATCAATAGTTAAGTGCAACATCCATATTGCTCTTGGAGACTCGGGGATGAGTTTTATTCCACACCTCAGAAATGTTATCTTTCATGTTGCATACTGTTTTGTTTTGGGATATTCACAATTTTTTCAATATTGGTCTTTGTTTCCAAATATTCCCAATTCAAACAATTCAGATTTCTCTTTCAATATTTAGATATTCCAGAATGCTTAATTTTTATGTTTTGGCTTGAATATATTTAATTTTCTTACTCGTTTTGAAAACCTGTAACTATATAGCAGTAAGGTCATTTGACTGAAACCTATTTCTTTTCCATCTGTTTCAACAAGTAGATTTCAATTATAACAATGGATTCCGTTTGTGCTTATTAGTTGTTATTTGCACAGGAACATAACAATGGTATCATAGCCACTTTCTTGGCCTGTGCTTATTAGTTGTTATTTGGACAGGAACATAACAATGGTATCATAGCCACTTTCTTCGCCTTGTAAGGCAGACATTGGCAATGGATTTGTTCATAGGCACTCATGTTGGAGAGGATAAGAAAGACCATAGATGAAATTGGAGAAGTCCTACATCTGTTATTTGTGTAATCAAAATAAGTGATTGACGAGATGAGAGTAGTAGTGGAGAAGTTGTTGGATACTCCGAGGTCGAAGAAGAGAGCTTGGGCATCATGGCCCCGATTGAAACCTTTTGTAGGAACAATAATAGGATAAGGGACAGTTGCAGGATTAAAGGTAACTGGGGGAAACCAGGAAGGTAATCTCATCAATCAAAAGATACTTGAGAAATTTCCTTCTTAAGTTTGACAGAGTCATTGAAATATCGAATTTTGTGTTTAGATATAGGCAAAACTGTTATGATTTTTTTGGTAAAATCCTTTGGAAGATTACCAAAAAATTCAATTTTCCATCTTACGTTAATCAATTAGTGTTTTACTGATAGTAAATGGTTAAATCATGAGTGGCACCCAGAGATAATCACTTGGGACCAATTCATGAATGCATTTTATCACAACTTCGAGGCCTTGGCCCTAGAAAGCATGAGGCAACAAGGAAGAGCGGCATACTACTCAGGAGAGTTCAGTGGTGTAAGGTTACTTATTTCTATCCAACATAGAATTGCCATGTATATTGATGGCTTGATAGAGTCCATCAAGGGGTATTCCATGCCTTTAAACCTGCCACCCTTGAGGCCATTTAATAAGGTGAAGTTTATTTAAAGGTTATCAATAATTTCTTTGCAACAAGATTGTGCTAAAAAATGCCTTTTTTTTGGAAAATACATTTTATATTAACAAGATAATATTTACAAGAAAGCTGAAATAAAAGCGTAAGAGTATATAAATAGTGAAGTCATATATCCTCTTCCTTAGAGCTACTAAAACTCCAATAAAATTAGAGTAAGCTAATGTATCTAACTCTTTGGCATCCTGTTAACCCTTGGATTTTCTCCCTGGAAAATCCTAAGGGTTAAGAGTCAACATAGTCTATTTTGGCCGACATTCAGAGATTTACCCAGATTGAGCATTAGTGTGAGCTAGGTGTTGGTTCCCATTAGAGACAGGTACTTGACTGGTGTTGTGGTGTTTTTTTCTTTAGAGACAAAGCTAGCACAATTTGCCATGGATTTGAGAGAGAGAGATATTTTTAGCAGGTGTCGTACTTTTTAGGAGACAGTGACCAGAGACTTGCATGTTAGTTATGAGCTTACAATATTGGTCCTTGCATGATTCTGAGCTCGATGACACTTTTTTCGAGTGACATGCATGCACTTCCTATTTTTAGAAGGCTGAGTTTCAGGGTTCAGATGATGATTCTGAGCATATATGTTGGTTCCTTACAGAAAATCGAATTTGATGAACCTATTTCGAGCAACATGCAAGGAATTACTATTTTTAGCAGGTGGAGTTCTAGGCCTTGCATGTTGATTCTGATTGCATATTTGGAATCCTCACGAAGAATCAAATCCGATGAGTATGATATCATTGACATGCGACCAGTTTCTATTTTTAGCAGTGTTTATTTTTAGACATACTATATTTGGCAGTGGTCTCATAATGGTCTCAGACATATTTGACGGTTTTATATTTTTAGGGTTGGATTGCTATTTTTGGCATGTCAATATTTAACAGGGTGACAAGTGGCAGGTTCATATTCCGACATGTGGTAGTTTCAGAGGGTGACACATGGTCAATTTGGGCGCATTGCTTGAGGACATGTGACACGTGCGTTAAAGACGAGTTAGTACACGTGATAAATTTACGTGTTTGAGTTGACCAAAGATAAATTTTCCCTTTCATACACATGCTCCCTATTCCTTACACATATTACCTAAGTCTCATTTAATGCACCTCCTTTTCCCTTTTTTTCTAGAATTAATGCGCCTCCCTTTTCTCTATTTTCTAGCATTAAGGCGCCTCCCTATTCCCTATTTCCTAGCACATTGTCTTAAATGAGCCTCCATTTTTCCCGTTTTCTTGCTCTCCCTAATTTCTAGCACATTGTCTTAAATGACCCTCCATTTTTCCTATTTTCCAACTCTCCTTAATGTCTAGCACATTGTCTTAAATGAGCCTCCATTTTCCCTATTAATTAGCATCCTTCTGTTCCATATTTCCTAGCATTAATGCACCTCCCTTTTCCGCTATTTTCTAGTGCAATAATTCTTTTTCCTATTTTTTCCTAATTCCTAGCACATTACTCCCATTCCTTAACCTAATTCTCTATTGATCCCTCCATTATTCCTCCCATCATACATAGTTAATCTCCTTCTCCCTATTTTCACTACGTCTTAACTCCATTCATCCACACGTGCACATGAATCTTATCCTTTTCCACGTATTCATATTCCTCTCCATGCACATGCATCTTATCATGCGCCCCCCTTTCTTAGCACATGCATCTTATCATGTGCCCCCCTTTCTTAGCACATGCATCATTCTCCTTTCTTCTCATGTGCCTTAAATTAACTTCCACACATGCATTAATCCTTCCATTATACCATGCGTCATCGTTTGTTACTCGTGCACCTTACTTCTATTCTCTTATTCCCATGCATGCACCTTCCTTTATTATCTCATGAGTTTTTAGCATGTATTCTCTTATTTTTTAGCCCATGCGCTTGGCTTTATTCTCGATTTTGGTCACACATATGCACCTCATGGATCTATATATTGGAGAGGTCTCCTGAGTGTCGAGCTCGAATTTTTGCAGCAACAACATACATACTCTCTCTCTCTCTCATTCTTCTTCTCTAGCTCCTTACTTTTGGTTCCTTGTGCGAAGATAACCATTGTACCAGTTCTTGTGCTTTTCTTCTGTGGTGCAATCAACGCTTTGGCAAGCCATTAATAAAGAAGTGTTGTGCTTGTATTGAGCTTTCATTTCTTGTCGGTATTGCGATCTTACTTTGTGCATTGATTAGTAGTTTTTAGCCGCATATTGTGTTTAATTTCAATCTTTTAAGTGTGCTTTCTTTTCCTCTTTCTATTCATCTTTCTCACGCTAACACTGTAGGGATCCTTCCAAGTGATTTTTACTATCAATTTCCTAATGTCTTGGGTGGTTTTACATGTTGTCCAAGACAAATTTGGCTGATGTATTTTGTGTTTAATTGCAAAATATCAAACTTCAAATCAACAATGAGGTACTCAGGGACCCCCCCCCTGGGGTTGGCACGAACCGACCCAAACGAAGAGGAGGTTTTCCAGTGACACTTATGACATTCTCTCCTTGAATTAACATCTTTTTCATTGCTGATTTTACATTATATCAGATCTAATTGGAGGGTGAAAAAGTGTGCTAACAAATTAGCGTTGTTGCAGGGGAACACAAACCTTGGTGGCAACAATATCAATGAGTTTTTATTTTGATTACTATATTTATTTAGCTCACCTGGCGACTCAATAGGATACATGGACGACTCCACAGGGAAACTTCCACAAGAAGATCATTCGGTTTTGATTTCCTCTCAAGGTCTAGTTTCGAGCCGAAGCGAACCCTAACATCTTTTCTGAAACAAGACTATACTCTCACCATGAACTCTCCCTAAGTTGGTAAGCATATTAAGTCTCTGGTAGGTTCTTTCGACAAACACTATGGTGAATCTAACATCGACACCTTCATCTTGGGTTTTATTTTCATCTCAAGCTAGTTTTATGGCCGCAACTATGCTTGTTTCATTCTCAGATTAATATTATGGCTGGGGCTGTGAGACCACAAGTAAGGTATAGATTCTCTGCTTATGACCCATTGAGTTTTGTTGCATTTACAGATTATCCTCATGGCTTACTTGCAGGTGACTATCTTAAACTCATACCTCGGTTCACGAGGAAGTTGGGAGTATCGGTTGAGGATCACTTGGATGATTTTTAAAAGGAGGTGGATGATTTTGATGTGGAACATGAGGATGTGGTGATGAGGATGTTTGTGCTAACCCTCGAGTTTTAGGCACGAACATGGTATAAATTCCTTTCTGATGCCTCCATTGATGGATGGGATTCGTTCCAGGAGAAGTTCATTGAAACATGGGCAAATAACATGACAATTTTTCCTTAATTAATGCTTTTGATAATATTAAAAAGAATTGGAATGAGACTGTCACTAATTTTAACGCTCATTTTTCTAAGGTTTATTACAAAATTTCTACTACTATAAGGCCTAATGTGTAATGTTCCTGACTTGGCTAGTCTAGGAAGCACTGCTAATGTGTGTAGGATTAATCGTTTACATCATCAATGATCATACAAATAACAAATGCGACAAAGGACTGCAAAGTTTATATTATGATATCTCTGTGGAGTACAAAGGCTGAATGTAGCTAAATAAAATGAATCACTCGGCTAGATCAAAAGACAAAAGGATCTTAGCTAGAATATATTAAGCAAACTAAATGATAATACTCGATAATAGATGAGCACTGCGGGATCAATGGATGCGCTGGATCTATGGCAGCTCGTACGGTAACTGCTAGAAGTTTGGAAAGTTCGCCCTAGCAGCTATACCTCTCGGAATGGCCTGGAAACTGTCCCAAATGGTGCGCCCTGCTCTAGCTCATAGGCTTGGTAACTGATCGGCCCCTCTGCTAGTGGGTTTGGATCCCGGATGGATCCCCCTGGGGGAATGCGCCCCTCTCTCACTGGAAAAATTCATCCTAGTGATTCCACCATCGGAATCGGTCGAGATGTATCTCAAAATGATCGTCTTGGTCTACTGGGAAATGGGTCGGAAGGGTTTCCCTGAATTTGATCCGATGCTTGCTCGGGAACCCCGAATGTGTCCGCCAAAAGTGTCGCACTTCCAAGTATGGAAAATGCGCCCCAGGTGATTCTTCCGTCGGAATCTGACGAGGAACCAGGCAAAAGATGCACCTTGCCTTCCTCTCAACTGGGTCGGAGGGGAATCTCTGAACTCTCCATGGATGGGACAAATCGATTCTCTGAACCTCCTCAGGAGTTGTGCCCTCACCCTGGATAAGTGTGCCCTTGTTGCTGGACCCTGCGTAACTGTTGTTGAAGAATGATGGAAGACCTGTGTGATCTTCCCGGTGACTAGAGTGTGTCTCTCAACACCGAAATCAACCAACTGGTGTCTTCCTCCTGGAATCCATTGAACTATCTCTCTTGAGATGTGCCTCTCTCTCCTCAATGACAAGTCATAATCTGCATAATGATGAATTAGGTCGCTAACTCTTCTCTTATAGCTTCGAAAACCCTAATTCACTGTTGACTTCTAATTTTAGCTCATCTGTTTTATTTTTAGCTCATAATGACTTAAAAGCGCTTTTAACCATTTTTAGTTCAATGTCACTTTCCGAACATAACACCTTTGACTGGAGTGACCTCTAGTAACCATGTTTACCCCTTTTCTGGCCCTGGCTATAGTCTAGCGGGGCGATTTAGACCATTAAGCCTCCTCTTTGGAGCTCCTATTTGGAAAGAGACATTACATAATGCTTCTTTTGCTTTGATTTATTATTGGGAGGCATATGATGGAATTTTGGGTATGTTTTTCAGGAATGAAGATCCTCAAAATATGGAGGAGGCCCAAGCTGCTGCTATCAAAGTAGAAAGAATTTTCCTTGCAGTCAATAAGTTTCCTCCGATCCATGTTCCAAACCAACCAGTGAAGTGACACCACTTGATGATCTTCAATCATTGGTTGTTACATGAGTGCAAGAAGTCCTCATGATTGAAGATGAACCATAACTTGCACCGTATCAAGTTCCCAGAGATGAAGAAGATGGTGAAGGCTCAATCTTAGATGATCAAGAACCAATAGTTGCACCACTTGAGTCATATGCAGAGTTCCATGAAGCTGAAGATCAAGAGTTGAGTGCTCTAGTGTGTTCTTTGACTCATTTTAGTGAGGATGGAAAATTTCAAGAGGAAGAACCACATGTCAGCTATACATAATTGGATCAACAAGAGACTTCATCATTACCTATCCCAACAATGGTTCAAGAATAGCTTGATCAGATACCATTACAGTAGGAGGAGCCACTTTTGGTTCAACTAGAGGGTGATATCCTTTACATTTTCCCTATGATCCCGCATTCAAATGTTGTTCTTCATGATCCTTTGACTGATCAATGCTTGGGTATTAGGGTTCATCATGATCTAGTTGAGCTTTTAGAATGATGGAGATATTTCAACAGGTATATTTTAGGAGTTTTGGCTCTCATGCATTCAGGCTTATTACTGTTGAAATACCATGTTTCAGATTCCAACCAATATCCTTTAGTTTTTCCTTCACTAGCAAGTACATCAAGGCATATTTTCGGCATATGAGATTTATCGATTTGTTGCATTGGAAGGTTAACGTTCTTGATCTTTCTTGTCGGACCGATGACCTAGCTGCATGGTTACATTAGTCTTTTGAGTATGTTGATTTGATCATGGCAGCTTTGAGGTGAAAATTTTGGGTATTAGTCTTATAGTTTCGTTTCCTTTCTATATGTCATTTCAGATTTTCCTTCTTGCTGATTTTTTATGTTTTAGGATAACAATTTAACATTCTATTTGCAAACTCTTTCCATTCAGTTATTTTACTTTCAACCTTAGCTAAGTGTCGTTGATTTTTCCTTCTTATATCAACAGGTGGTCATGTCTTGTGATGTAGGTTTTTCCTTTCATAGTATAGTGGCTTTCTGCTTAGCTATTCCCAGGTCAAATTCTGAGTGTCTTATCACACATATGCCGAGCCTTTGTGTCTTATCATTAGAGTGAACTCGAATGAGGGTCCATTTGTCATGTTCCAAAGCATTGAGCCTTTAGGATGAGTAGATTTGAAGAGACATATGAGAGTCTTGAGTCATCTTATGTCTTGTCTCTTCATTGCTTATCACTGAGTCTTCTGCTTTGAGTTAGTTGTCCCCCTTATCCAACAATAGGGACATGGTACCATGCATCTCATATCTCTTGAGTTATCACTTTGTGTCGAGGGAAGAGTTTTCATGATTGCTCTTTCTTTCAACAAATCATCCCACATCGACTCTGACACATTATCTGCGGGTGATCCAGAAGTAGAGCACCTTGATAACGATTAGCCTCATTGGTAGTTATTTCACATTCGACAAGGGTGCACATTATTGGGCCTTGATTGAATGATCCTTGTCATTGTTTGACTTCAGAATATCTTTCAGCGTGATAGGTTGTGCTCGTACCTTAGGACCCATTGACATTATTGGTGGGTTTCCTTCGCACTTGACATGTGTTTACCTCATTGACATCTGACTAAGTGACTCTTTCCCATGTGTTGACTTCATCACATTTACCACATGGAGTGTACATTGTAGGTGGTAGTAGGTAGAGGATTTGGATGAGACCCCTTGTTTTCTCAGTCGGAAGTTTATATTAATAATAATAATAATATATTTTTTTAAGGTCACGACCAAGCCACACCAAATTGGTGTATGAGACCCCCTTGATTGTGGGACAAGGGACCCCCCTCCGCCCAACGATTTGATTGGTAAAGTCTACAGAGGTATACATACCCTACTCCCCTCTAGATTTGAACTTGTGACCTCTTAAGAGGAAACACATGTTCTTAACCATTACTTTGACTCCATTGCCCATTGGATAGGCAATTGGTATCACAGGTCAACTTACATGGCCTTTTCATTCCACACATGTATAGGGGTCTATTGGTGCATTCCTTAAGTTCTCACAGAGCATCATTTGTAGTTTCCAGACGCAAAGATTCATATGGTTCTCGACATTTCGTAGGGGCATCCCATCCCCTTGAGTCACCATTGTTAACCCCTGGATTTTTCACCTTGAAAATCTTGAGGGTTAAGAGCCAACATAGTCTATTTTGGCTGGCATTCAGAGATTTACCCAGATTGAGCATTAGTGCGAGCCAGGTGTTGGTTCTCATTAGAGACATGTAAATGACTGGTGTTGTGGTGGTTTTTGCTTCAGAGACAAAGTTAGCACAATTTTCCATGGATTTGAGAGAGATTGTTATTTTTAGTAGGTGCCCTACTTTTTAGGAGACATTGACTAGCTACTCGCATGTCAGTTTTGAGCATACAATATTGGTCCTTGCATGATTTTGAGCTCGATGACACTTTTTCCGGGTGACATGTAGGCACTTTCTATTTTTAGCAGGTTGAGTTCCAGGGTTCAGATGACGATTACAAGAATATATTCAGGTACCTTACAAAAAATTGAATCTAATGAGTCTATTTCGAGCGACATGCAAGGACTTACTATTTTTAGTAGGTAGAGTTTCAGGCCTTGCATGTTGATTCTGATTGCATATTTGGAATCCTCACGAAGAATCAAATTCAATGAGTATGATATCATCGACATGCGACGAGTTTCTATTTTTAGCAGTGTCTATTTTTAGACATACTATATTTGACAATGGTCTCATAGTGGTCTTGAACATATTTGGCGTTTTTATTTTTATTTTTTAGGGTTACACTGCTATTTTTGGCATGTCTATATTTAACAGGGTGATAAGTGGCAGGTTCAGATTTCGACATGTGGTAGTTTCAAAGGGTGAAAAATGGCCAACTTGGGCGCTTTGCTTGAGGACATGTGGCGTGTGCGTTACAGACGAGTTGATACACGTGATCAATTTACGTGTTTGAGTTAATCAAAGATAAACTTTCCCTTTCATACACATGCTCCCTATTCCTTACACACATTCCCTAAGTCTCATTTAATGCACCTCGTTTTCCCCTTTTTCTAGCATTAAGGCGCCTCCCCTTTCCCTATTTTCTAGCATTAAGGCGCCTCCCTGTACTCTATTGTTAYTGATGCGCCTTACTTCTATTCCCTTATTCCGATGCATGTGCCTATCTTTATCATCTCATGAGTTTTTAGCATGCATTCTCTTATTTTTTAGCCCATGCGCTTGGCTTTATTGCCTATTTTGGCCACACATATGCACCTCGTGAATCTATATATTGGAGAGGTCTTCTCGGTGTTCATGACGATTTTTTGTAGCAACAACATACATTCTCTCTCTTCTCTCATTCTTCTTCTCTATCTCCTAGCTTTTAGTTCTTATTGCGAAGATAACCATTGTACCGGTTCTTGTGCTTGTATTCTCTGGTGCACTCAACCCTTTGGCAAACCATTAATAAAGAAGTGTTGTGCTTGTATCGAGCTTTTGTTTATTGTCGGTATTGCAATCTTACTTTGCGCATTGATTAGTAGTTTTTAGCCACTTATCGTGTATAATTTCAATCTTTTAAGTGTGCTTTGTTTTCCTCTTTCTATTCATCTTTCTCACACTAAAAATGTAGGGATCCTTCCAAGTGATTTTTACTATCAATTTCCTAACGTCTTGGGCGATTTTACATGCTGTCCAAGACAACTTTGGCTGCTATTTTTTGTGTTTAATTGCAGAAAATCAGACTTCAAATCAGCAACAAGGTACTTAGGGACTCCCCCCTAAGGTTGGCACGCACCAACTCAAACAAAGAGGAGGTTTGGCAGTGACACTTAGGACATTCTCTCCTTGAATAAACATCTTTTTCATCGCTGATTTTAAATTATATCATATCTGATTGTAGGGTGAAAAAGTGTGATGATACATCCTTAATCAGAAGATAGCCGTTGGCAGTGAATCACATATATACCTTTTCTCTCCAAGAGTAACAAAAAGATTGGATTGAATTGACCTCATTAGAAAACACATTTTCATTATAACTTCTAGATGGTAAA
The DNA here is from genome assembly GCA_000966675.3 of Picea glauca. Taxonomy (NCBI): domain Eukaryota; kingdom Viridiplantae; phylum Streptophyta; class Pinopsida; order Pinales; family Pinaceae; genus Picea; species Picea glauca. The sequence continues at coordinate 18,850 of JZKD02S1984534.1, forward strand.
TAACATAGTAATTCAAACACACTGCCAAATGCTCATGAAGGGATAAAGTACTTTGAATCAAGAGTCACCAAATAAAATTACTCAGTGATGAAGGAGACATTGAAACATAATTGAGTGTCGATCCTGAACATATTTTTAGCAAAGTTGTAATAAACTTGCACTCGTATAGAATGTGTAACATACCCAACCACCCCTATACATTGTTGGGGTAGCGTGGTACTTCAAAATTTCATTTCCTCCAATTGTATATTTTTCTTTGTTAGCTCTGATACCAATTTCTGTCATATGTCCAATGTTCTAGCTAGGTTGAGATTTACATTACATAGCTCTGATACCAGAATTTTCCTCATTATTCTGTTACTAATTTAATTAATTTAATTAATGCATGCAAACATATAATGCAAGCACATACATACAAACATAACAACATCCATTCATCGTATTAATAACATTAATCCAACATTATCATACATAAATCATATACACTCATCTTTTGTAAATGTATCACCAACTGGTTGTAGACAAAGGACGTTCTACCCAACCATAGACTCGTTGTTGCCTATCATCTTTTTGCAATAGGGCCATCTTCGAGTTGAGGCTACAAGTCCACAAGGATGAAACACTTAAGGTTGGTTCTAATCCTCTCAGACAACCCATTTCCTAGAATTTATAGTCTGTTCTCTCTTACGACAATCCCAATACACTAGCTCTCTTTCCCCTACATCCTGTACAACCTAAGGAATTGAATCCCTTCTCTTCCATTCAGTCCCTTGGGCTGTTCCACTTCCTTATAGAGCTCCAGTATAGACTGGTTAGGAAATCTTATGGCTGGGAACTTCAAAGATTCTCATATGTAATTAATTTGTCTCAATGGCATCTATTTTCTTGGCACATGGCCACAATTTCCTTCATGGATTCATGACATTCAATACCCATAATTTCATTACATCATACATGCAATCACTGAGCCCCCAGACAGGCTCCGAGACAACTTCCTTCTCCCCAAGGAAGAATGATAGAATAATCCCCTTGCATAACCAAAATACAAGGATTATATTTGCATGAATGGGAGATGCCACATGTCTTCATAAGAAGCTCACACATCTCTCTTTTCAACTCATCCCAAGGTTGATATGATTGATATAGAGTTGTAGTATAGATTGGCTAGGAAATCTTATGGCTGAGAACTTCAAAGATTCTCATCCGTAATTACTTTGTCTCAATGGCATCTATTTGTTGGGCACATGGCCACAATTTTATTAATGGATTCATGGCAATCAATGCCCATAATTTCAATACATCATACATGCAATCACTCAAGCCACACCTACGATCTGAGACAACTTCCTTCACCCCAAGGAAAAATGACAGAATAATTCCCTTGCATAACCAAAATACAAGGATTATATTTACATGAATGGAAGACGCCACATGTCTTCACAAGAAGCCCACACGTGTCCCTTTTCAACTCATACCAAGGTTGATATGAGTTAGCATAATTTACGGTAAAGGAATTAGGCTTAGAATAAAACAATATTATCTCTTTTGGCCCCCTTTGAGTCCCCCAAGCCCCATTTCTTTCCTCTTTTGGAATCATAGCCCCCCATGTTTTTGTCCTTCCTCCTCTGCAGTTGGAGATGCTATTTTTATTATTATCAATGTACAAACAAATATTATATCATATGTCCCTTAGCCATTCATTGTATACATATTTACATTGCTAATCCGGGGATCAAAATGGGGGTATTACGTTCCCCTCCCCCTAGATTTTGCACCATCCTCGATGCACATCACCATATATACATATACATTTGTATTTTGGGGATCCAACCAGGGTATTACATTCCCCTCCCCTAGCTTTTGCATCGTTCTCGGTGCACATCAACATTATATACAATAATTTTACATAAAAAATAGTATAACCCATGGATATTCCTTCCACATTGCATCCTTCAGCTTCCATGTCACTTCTTCAGATTGTAGTGCATCAATTGGATCTTTATCTTGAGCATCATGATCTTCTTGTCTAGTATCCATATTGGTTGTAGTTGGTAGTCTCCTTCTAGTTCCACGTACAATATGCCCATTGGGATATCACATTCTTTTCCCCCTCCTTGGAATAACACCATTCTTTCTTCTTTCTAGGTACTCAAATCACGTCTTCATTCTTTAGTTATTCCCACAACAACCATAAAGAAAAATAAAATACATGTTATAGCCATTTTCATGCAACAATTATCTTATTCACAAAAGTTCTCAACTTTATAATGTAAACATGTATTCAAAGTAAATATGCAATTTTAATTCAATACTTATTTGAATAGCTACTTCTCTGCGTTACAAAGCTACCACAAGCAAGAAGTTATCTCACTATCTTTTAGACACGCCTTTCTTAATTTCTGCCATCATACCACATGCATTTTTTCACAACAATTTTATTCATATAAGTTGTATCTTCCTTGTTGCGCTCACCCTTTCAAGTTTAGGCATCCCCATCATTGCTAAACAGTTCCTCGGGCCATCTATTTTTCCAAGGTTTTCACATGCAAGGAGGGCGTCAACTTACTGCCTGTTAGCGATATTTCTGGTAAGGGGGGTAAAATGCATAGGAATGGGCTAAAAACCCACTTACCCTAAGTTTGGGATGCATTGCGCCTGTGTTAAATGAAAATCAAGTTTGGACCGCGGAGATTCGCGCGCTCGGATCAACGACGCACATAGGATTCCGGAGCCCCCCCCGTCTTTCTACCTTTAAGCGGAAGGGGGGGGTCCGGAATAGAGGGTGCACATCTGCAACGGTCACGATCGAGCCGCTCGGATCAATGGCGCGCAGGGTGATTCCGGACCC
>JZKD02S1984556.1:10527-43736 GCA_000966675.3 Picea glauca
AACCGACTGCTCCAATGGCTTCCCAGCGTCCCAAAACCCCTATCTGGGCTCTTTCGGCACCTCAATCGGTCGAAAAATGAGAAAGATAGGCCTCCTGGAAGTCTCCTTCTCCAAGTTTGTTGTCTCTGGTTCTACAATTCGCACACCCCCTCAATGAACCTGGCTCACGTGCTCTTTTAAGCGCAAAAACCCAGCACCGGGCGCAATCGCGCCAACGGTGCAAACCATAGGACGGTTAAGGGCGCGCCAGCCCCTAACCGCCTCGGCACTTGGGCATATGGCGCATGGAACCTTAGTCTAGGCAAACAAGTGGTTAAATCGCCATAACCATTGGAACTCCCGTGCATGTTAAACCATTGGTTAAAACCCACGGGTTATGTTTCAACCCCGCGCTAATACACAACGGTATATATATGTGAACATATTACAATATACAAACTCTGGTTATATATCCGCGCCATTCGTTGGGCCTTATAACATGGTCATATATCGTTTCAAATAACCACGGGCTGGGGCTAAGCCCCGGCCCGACCCCCGCCGATTCATACATTGCAACGACTTTATAAAAAATGCATTGGGTTATATGTTAAGTCACATGTCATGGGCGCATTGGTCGGACGGTTATATAAAGGTTTACATGTGGGGGGAGGTCCCGGGGTCGAACCCCACGGACTCCCATTACATTTTATATAGCAATATAGACCAAAGAAATGGGGGACACGTGGCGCCCATGGATTGGGCCACGTGTCTTCTTATTATTTGCCACCAATCGAACACGTGTCAACTTCCTATTCGCCCAAAATCGACCAATCAACATTTTCCACGTCACCACCATACGACCTGACCTGTATGATCCTACCATGTCACCGTACGGACTGTACGGACATGTACAGTCAACATCCAAAAATTTTGCCTGTTTGGCTTGGTGAACAGATCGCGATATCTTCTCCATACGGATTCCGTTTGAGAAAGTAAATATACCGCCGGAATCAGGAAGACAAGACGAACGTAATGACACTGTTTTCGTCGCATTCCAACCACTTTGAAAATTGAGCAAAATTTGATTCCCTGATCATCACTTCCCCCAATATTATTGTAATAAATATTTATGCCATCTAGTCATTTCATGCCTACTCCTTGTCTCTCTATCTCCTTAAACAATACTTTCATTATTATATTCGGCAGGTATATGCTACCTAGTAACCTTGTTTTTCTAAATCCACTTACTCCAAATCAAATCGCTTCTGCTATAAGAATACAGAATCCAGATGATCAATTAAAAAACTGCAGACTTCATAGAAATAGTTATAAACAAAACTGATTCTGACATAATACTGCCATGGAAATCAACTGATTTTGACACAAGTCGGTGGATATATAAAGACATTGATTTACTGTCTCGATGATTCGATCGCGTGATATTTGAATCTGTTGTCGACTGACATGATACTTGGTATAAGAATGGATCGACTGAGTATCTTCAGGCAACTTTTATCTTCCAACGAGTCGGGTGATTGTCCACCGAAATGTTGGAAACCCTCCAAGCAATCAACTTAAGTAACTTACACTTTACATCATCGTCATACTGCAGACGATTCTTATGCGTATCGTAATGGACGAATGACTTTAGAATCATAGAACTTTGGCCATAGAACTTACTAAAAGTAGTTTTATATTCACTAACGACCACCAAACAACGATAATTAAAAAACAGTCCATTAATCTTACTTTCTACCTGACCACCAAACAACGATAATTAAAAAACAGTCCATTAATCTTACTGTCTACCTGCTAGATGAAGGAATGCCTTCATAATTAAACTTAGAATAAGAGGAACAAACAAGTGACACAGTGCTCACAAAACTTAATTTATTGACAGACGATTACATTTATAGTTAAGTAGAGGATTAGATCATACTCTTATTATTGTGGATTTTAAATCACTCACAAATTAAATCTGCTTTCTTGTGAAACAAACTTAAAACAACATTTTAAATTTACAATATATTTTATAAGTTTCTACATTATTCTAACATTCATTTCTTATAAAACAATCAATCCATATGTTGGGAATATTAAGTGACAACATGATTCGCATGTAGAAGAGTAACTTTGGTTCGATTACAAGATTTTAGTAGAAGTCTCCAGTGTTGCACAGGCGTGCGCATGCAATACAGTTAGAAACGTAATGATCATATGATATGTCAAGTGTATGTTTAAATCCAGAGGGGTAGGGTATATATATTAATAATTTTTATCTAGATTATAGGTTTCATTCATCCAATGGGTATGAAGCAAAGTCATTCAGAGGGATAGGATATGTACATTGGCAATCCTTATCTTGATTGCAGATTCCGTCCATCCAACTAGTATGGAGCAAAGTCAACTTGAATCTGCAATAGATTTAAGTTTAGAAATGTACACCTCCTTAAACTTCAGCACTCAAATTACTGAGAGATCTCCTATTTCATAAACAAAAACAAAGAAATCTCATACACCAATTTAGTGTCTGTTTAATAGTGAACTTAAAATTAAATTATACAAAACATAGTTATAAATTAGAATTTTTTATTTTTTATTTTTTTCAAAACTCTCAAACACCTTTGAAGTGTGAATAAACTATACCCTTAAACCTTGACTTATGAAACCATATGGAAAATCTCAATTTTCTTCAACCAGAAAAAATGAGTGATTTTAAATCATTTTTATTAGTCCATGTATAATAAATTCTTATTCTTGTTTTCAGGCCTATAATTTGACTTGTTTTTTTTTCTTGTTTTTAGACTTATTTAACATGGATACAAAATTTACACATCAACATTTATCTACATCAAAAATGTGAATTTTTTAAATCCACATTGATAATGTATGCGTTATAAATTCTAAGTACTTAATTACTATAGAGATAGTGTAGAGTTGGACAAAGATTTGTTGGAGGAGTAAATATAACAGTCAATGAAATTTAATTAATCTATAAAGTGTTAATGTTTAATTGAATATTCATCTGAATCACATCTGAACCATATACAGGTTGGAAGATGGGCTCTTTCTTAGTGAGCTTGGCGTGGAAAGCTTAGTCAAACAAGATTGAAATTTCAAAGGTGAAAAGCTCTATAAAACTTAAGCATAAAACATAAATAAGAAACATGAAAAATGAATAACTATCATCAAATTTTCACTTAACATGCCGGATAAATTTGAAATTCCAAAACTAATTGTTATTATATCAAATACATACTGCATGCAACGTCTGGGAGACCAAACCTATGAATATCATCATCACCACCACACGTAGTTGTCATGTATAGAGCGAATTAGTGGTAATATGGTCAACGCATTTGCAGAGGTAACAAACAGTAATAATGGTGAAAGGTGATCAGTGCTCATTGGTCTTYTGCCAGATGATARCACCAGAAACRGGAACGCATTCATAAAATCAAAATGTTACAGTRGATTCTGACATAAGTCGGCCAGACTGTGATTTACTGTCTCGATGATTCGATCACGTGATAGTCAAATCTGTCRTCGACTGAAATGATACTTAGTATCGGTATGTATCGACTCAGTSTCTCAACTTCTATGTTCGTGCGATTGTCCCCGAAATTGTCGGGAATCTGCCTCGAAGCAATTAACTTACTCTCTACAGTCATCATGATTTTGAGTTTGATCACACAGCCATTACATGAAAGAACTATCGTGCCTTCGTTAACATGACAAATTTATGCGAGATGGCCATGAAAGAACAATCTCGCATCTCTTTTTCAAATTTGTTAAAAGAGATGCGAGATGGCCAGGACGAGGAGATGCGTCATGGGCAATATGTCTTGGCCAGCAACCAGTAGCATTCAATGTTGCACAGCAGGTGAAAAAGTTGAAAAGTATTGCATTCAATGTTTCGTGGCAAGGTGAAGAAAGTTAGGATAGGTCGGCGTCGTACGGTTTAGTGTTAGGATTTTTTTTTTTGGATCAAGAACCAGGGAGAGAGGAGATAGGTCGGCGTCGTACGGTTTAGTGTTAGGATTTTTTTTTTTGGATCAAGATACTATTAATGGTGAGTGAGGGTGAATGGTCGTGTGGGAAATATGGCACACAAACTATTAACCATTTGATGGGCGAGGGTTCACGTCCCGCTGTGGAATGTACGCGCATAGTTAGGGAAACGAGGCTGAGTGCTGGCCTTCCTTCTAGCGCCAGAATTACTGAAAGAGTGGTTAGGGTTTGTGCAACAATAAATATAGGGTTTGGGGATGAGAAAAAACTACAGTGACTCAAACTAGCGAGTAATGAGACCACCCTGAAGAGTTGATGCATAGTGGGCACCAAGGAATGGGAAGAGAGTTGGACCACTAACAAGTGTGAGGCCGCGAATTACCAGGGAATGGGTAGAGGAACGTAGTGACAAGCATGTAAGAGGCGGACTGAGAATAAACCAGTGCTCAGATGGCAAAGAGATAGGTGGGTTAGCATAGGCATTTTAGAACTCCAAGGAATGGAGTTGCTCGTGCATTGATACCACTGTCAGGCCAAGCATACCAGGTCAAGCATGGGCAAAACGATAACTCCACATTTGATGATTATTGCATTAGATTAATAAGTGTATAAATACACATTAAATGACTAATAATCTTCTATAACTGAAGACGTTTCCTATTACCTATGACTATTCATGTTTACAATTTCTCAGCCGCCAGTTAGCTGCTGTGCTAGTATTGTTGTTACAAGTAAAGCATCCAAGAAAGATTATGTTTTCAACACATATTAATTTTTTCCTTCACATGGTCCACCGAATAGAGGGTGGGTTTGTATTTTAAGATGCACTTTGTTTGAATCAACTAACTTCATCTTTTACATGCTTATATTTTGATTCTTCAAATAGTTTACATGTTTTATGTTTTTTATTATTATTGGTAATACTATTGGAATTAGAATTTATAATTATTGGAGAAATCATAGTTTTTCACTACTTGAGTTGTATTTTTTAATGTGTTTTTGGAGAAATCACATTTTTTCATTATTTGAATGCATAAATAAATTCATCATTGTGAAAAAACCGGATACCACTCAAATTATGGAGATTCAACAATTGAAATCTACAATTCCAATAATTTTTTATTAAATTTCAGTAATAATTGATCTATATAACTTCAAATTGATGACATAAAAATATACTTAAAAATGAACCAAAATGAAAATAAAATATATCATCAAACCACCTATACCATTAATTGGAGGGTCTCACTAGAATTTATTTAAGAACCTTCTAAAGTTATTTGTCAAATTTAGAATTAATGCTTCCATGAATTTGATAGACTTTTCATGATATGAAAGGAATGGTGATGTGGGTGGAAAGGGGTGAGATCAATCAACAATCTTCTTCCCTCCTTTTCTAATGGGCGAGCAATAAGTAGATTGCTATGCAACATTCCAGGTTGTCACTGGTACTATATAAACCATCGGATCACCTTGACTATATATGCGAGGGTATATCCAACGATGTATATACCACCTACCGAAATATTGAATGTTATGTAGGAGAATGTATATTGTTCGCCCTTCTAATGTGCTTATAAATAATATTCCTATTACTATAATTAAGTAGATAGGAATATGTTGAAAAGTCAACAGGAAATGTGTGTCTAATTTATTTTTCCCTTACATAAATTGGACAATAAATATTAATCTATTATCTCATAATTACTTGAAATAGTTAACTGAACTATCAAATCAGTTAGCTATAGGAAATTCGAGTTCAAAGGTTGACTATTGGGACATGGAAGTCAAATTAGTTGTAGCTAAGTGACTTGAAGTTGTAACAGAGTTATAAGTGTAGTTATATGAGTTGTGAAGTAGTTTAACTCAGTTAAGTGAGTTAAGCTCAGTTGTACTAGTTGTAACTGAACCTACACTAGTGAGAGTTCAGTGAATTAATTATTAATTAGTTCACAATTAGTGATCTCACATGCAACTAAAGATTTACCACTGTTAACTACTTGCATGTCAAATCCAGTGGAGACCGAGTTGAGATAAAAGGTGAAAGGGACAGTTTGGCTATCAGTTGTGATTTGAGTGAAGTGCACTCATGCAATCATACACACAGTGGATGCGGCCATGAGCAATGCACAGCCTACGCAAGAGGCAATTTGAATCATTTGCAGGTTTTCCATTGTAGGGATTGCACAGAGGAGGAAGGATGTCTAGAGGCAGAGAATTGACACATGTATTTGTTGATTTTTGTATGACAGTCTAAGAGGATTGTATGGTACTGAGAGCTCTTGAATTAGATTTTTGTATGAGATTGTTTCATGATCCATGATATACATAATATATGATAGTGGGGTTTTTAGCTTTATGCTTTCCCGGAAAAACATCTGTGTTATGTGTGATTGATCTTTCTTCTTGATATTGCAATTGGCGATCGTGTTTTAAATTCTGCAAGAATATTAGTAGAAGCGATTTTGTATTTAACAATGGCATATAATTGTTAGATCAAGAGAATCTGGGCAATACATAATTTGTATTGAAATTTCTACATGGTATCAGAGCGCAGAAGATTGTAGAAGATGAGTTTGTGATTGGATAGAATTCGAATTTGAATAAAGACTTTCTTGGTGTTACAGCTGATTCAAGATCGAAATGGATTTCAATGGCTTGAGGTTACAGTATGAACTCGAGGGCATCTCAAACTACATTGCTTGAAAGGATAAGATGGAGGCAATACTCAAAGACAATGGCTTGAAGGAATTCAATGACAAAGATGTTCCTAAGCCAGATGTTGCAAACGTTGCAAATCTTGATGCATGGAAAAAGAAAGTGGCAAAGGCGAGGAGGATTCTGTTATGTTATTTTTGTTGATGACTTTTTTCTTAAATGTTGGATCTTCTTAATGAAGAAGAAGGATCAAACATTCTCAAATTTCTGTGATTTTAAAGCATTGGTGGAGAAATAGTCGGGGAAGCGAGTGAAGGCTCTAAGGAGTGATAATGGTGGAGAATACATCTCTAACGAATTCAAAGACTTCTGCAGCAAATAAGCAATTCGAAGAGAAATCATAGTGCCTCATAACCCACAGTAAAATATGGTAGTAGAGAGGAAGAAGAGAATGATTGTGGGTGCATCACGAGAGATGTTGCATGATCAGAGCCTACCAATGTATTTGTGGGAGAAAGCATGCAATACTACAGTTTATGTGCAAAACCATTGTCCTCATAGAGTACTTGGCATGAGTACACCTAAAGAAGCTTTCACTGGTAAGAAACCTGATGTTTCTCATTTTAAGATTTTTGGCTCATTTGTTTATGTGCATGTGACCATGGATGTCAGGAAGAAGCTAGAGTCGACTACTGAAGTTGGGATATTTGTGGGGTACACAGAAACACCCCATAATTATCGTGTGTATTTTCCTAACAGTAACATGACTGTTATGCGACAGGATATAAAATTTGATGAGGGGAAATCCATCTGGTTGTCGCTTGAGAGAGAGCTAGACTTGCATGCGGAGGAGGAACTGTTGGTTCTCAAAGATGAGTCTCAAGATGTGGATCAACCACATGAGGAGGTTAATTGAGTGGAGGAAGCCACTCAAGCAGAGCCATCCATCGGAAATGGAATAAATTGCACCACAGACGCTAATATATTGAGACTAGATGTTGCACAGAATGTAGGAGCACCTACTTCACAGCATAGACAAAGACAGTCTCCTAATCCATTTACTGGATACATGGCTCTCATGAGAAAATGTATTGTGACTAAACCATCTTCCTTTCAAGAGGCAGTGCAGGATCTCACATGGGTAGATGCAATGGTGGAGGAGAATGACTCCATTGTCAAAAACAGCTCATGGGAAATTGTCCCAAGACCAGTCGACAAATCAGTGGTAGGTTCGAGATGGATCTCAAGGTAAAGAAAGCTGCTAATGGGAGTGTGGAGAAATATTTGGCCAGGTTTGTGGCCCGTGTCTTCTCACAGATCAAGGGAATAGATTATGATGAGACCTTTGCACCTGTATCAAGGTACTCTTCCATAAGATCCATCTTTGCACTGTTAGCGCAGATGGGTTGGCGCATTCATCAAATGGATGTAAAAACAATGTTTCTCAATGGGATCATTGAGGAAGAAGTGTACATTGAGTAGAGATAAGGTTTTGAGACCTTTTATAGGGAGTTGCATGTGTTCAGACTCAAGAGAGCGTTGTATGGACTGAAGCAAGCACCCTGTGCTTGGTACACTCAGATAGACAGCTATTTCACCAGACTGGGCTTCACCAAAATTGAAGTTGATGCAAACCTATACCAAATTGTGGTAGAGGGTAATCTTTTAATCATTGTTCTTTATGTTGATGATTTAATGTTGACTGGTGATGAGAAGTTGATACACTCATGCAAGGAGGACCTTGCAAAGGAGTTCGAGATGAAGGATTTGGTCCTTCTTCATTATTTCCTTGGATTGGAAATATGGCACGGACATGGCGAATTTTTTGTGTCTCAAGGCAAGTATGGAAGGGAGATACTGGGTAAGTTTCACATGGAGGGTTGTAAACCCATGGATACTCCTCTTCCAGGAAACTGGAGGAAAGAGGATGCTACTTCTGGAGAGGTAGTGCATGCTATTGTCTATCGACAACTAGTGGGTTCGCTAATGTATCTAATGAACATGAGACCAGAAACTTTCTATGTGTTTAATCAACTGAGTCAAGCGATGGTTAAGCCTAAAAATCTCTTTTGGAAGGCGGGCAAGCATCCTGAGATATCTGAGGGTAAAATCTAAGTATGGTTTGTGGTACAGACAGATGGATGAGGTGAAGTTGCATGGCTTCATGGATGCAAATTGAGCGAGTAGCCCAACAGACAGAAAGAGCACATCACGGGGGATCATTAGTATCATATCTATAGTTGTTTCTTGGTATGGCAGAAAATAGAGATCAGTGGCACTCAGTCCAGTGGAAGCAGAATACATGGCAGCAAGTTAAGCTGCATGTGAGGCGATCTGGATGAGAAAGATCTTGGTTGGTTTGTTTGGTTCTCGTTTAGATCCAAGAGTGCTTCATTGTGATAATCAGAGTTGCATTAAACTCTCGATTAATCATGTGTTTCATGATAAATCTAAGAATATAGATATCTGGTATCATCATCTCATAGATTGTATGCAGCGAAAGATCATGTTGCTTCAGTACATTCCTACGAAATATCAGGATGCAGACATTCTCACGAAGGCGCTCACCAGAAGAAAATTTGAATACCATAGAGACAGGATTGGGGTGAAGGATAATCCATTTCTTGTTGAGAGGGATTGTTGAAAAGTCAACAAGAAATGTGTGTCTAATTTATTTTTCCCTTAAATAAATTGGACAATAAATATTAATTTATTATCTCATAATTACTTGAAATAGTTAATTGAAATTTCAAATCAGTTACCTATAGGAAATTTGATTTCAAAGGTTGGTTGGTGGGACATGGAAGTAGAATTAGTTGTAACTAAGTGACTTGAAGTTGTAATAGAGTTATAAGTGAATTTATGTGAGTTGTGAAGTAGTTTAACTCAGTTAAGTGAGTTAAGCTCAGTTGTACTACTTGTAACTGAACTTACACTAGTGAGAGTTCAGTGAATTAATTATTAATTAATTCACAATCAGTGATCTCACATGCAACTGACTGTTAACTACATGCATGTCAGATCCAGGGTAGACCCAGTTGAGATAACAGGTGAAAGGGACAGTTTGGCTATCAGTTGTGATTTGAATGAAGTGCACTCATGCAATCACAGACATAGTGGATGTGCCCATGATCAATGCGCAACCTAGGCAAGAGGCAATTCAAATCATTTGTGGGTTTTCCATTGCAAGGATTGCACAGAGGAGGCAGGTTGTCTGGAGGAAGAGAATTGGCACATGTATTTGTTGATTTTTGTATGACTGTGTGAGACGATTGTATTGTACTGAGAGCTCTTGGATTAGAGTTTTGTATGAGATTGTTTCATGATCCATGATATGCATAATATTTGATAGTGGGGTTTTTAGCTTTATGATTTCCCAGAAAAACATATGTGTTAGGTGTGATTGATCTTTCTTCTTGATATTGCAATTGGCGATCATGTTTTAAATTCCGCAAGAATATTAGTAGAAGCAATTCTGTATTTAACAGTGGCAGATAATTGTTAGATAAGGAGAATCCAAGCAATACATAATTTGTATTGAAATTTCTACAGAATACACCTATTGGAAATGGCTAAGATTAATGGGATTTTAATCAAAGATGGGTTTTTAATGGACACGATTTCACATGCTTGGAATATTCTTAGTCTGGTTTTTAATGGACACAATTTCACATTCTTGGAATATTCTTAGTCATCACATTAAATGAAAGGCTTGATTTCAATCATTAACTTCCCTGCATGACAGAAGATGTCACTCTATCATTAAAAAAGGTGATTAAGGTGATTAGCATAACAATAAAGATTCACTTTAAATCAAGGTTTTTACTAGCTTTAGTTTTTTTTCTATGATTTGGTTTTTTAGTGCCTTTAGGTTTTTTTTTTTTGGTAAATAAAAAGAAGGTCTTTGTATTAATATCGACTATTATCTATACAATGCCAAGTGTTAGCCACCTGTTCTACCACAAAAGGGAAACCAGAACAGGTGGATGCCATTAGAGACTCAAAGTTTGACGCATCATCGCGTGAGATAAAACTGTATGAATAAAACTGACTGAACAAAATTGTATGGCCTAGTTGTATGAACAAAATTGTATAGACTGTATGGAAATGTTAACTATGACCATCTAGTTTGCAACAGGAGAAATAAAAAAAAATAAACCTGCAACGAGAGAAAACAAAGAATAGAAACTTGGAGGCTTTACTCCACAGTCGAGCTCGGGTGGCCATGTATGTTGTAGACAGGGGTGTACTTATGGCCACACGTAGGGCATCAAGTCCACGCAGGAGCGTCTGCTAGTGCATCGAGAAGAATGTCTAGTCTTTGACCGAGGATACGTTGTGAGTGCAGATGATCATCTTGTTTTTGTCGAATTTCAAAGATAAGTTGGAAGTGCTCCTCCGAGAGTCGAATTGCATAAAGCGGAGGCCACTCCACTTCCTTTTCCTCGCTATCGATCACCATTTTATCCTTCACCTGTCAGCTTGGGGGGATTTCCTCCTCCACCATGCAGTTTTCATCGCCATACACCAGGTCTTTTGGATTGATTTTTTGGGGGGGAGAAGACTAGTGGGAAAAGGAGTGCACTCGGTCGGTGGAGGCGCTTCCTCTTTAACCAGGCAATTTCCATGGATGGGGTGAGGGGGTGATGGAGGAGGCTCTGACAACCCCTGGCTATTATGCTCGGCACCAGAGATGCGAGCAGTAATGAGAGCCAATTGGGAGGGGGAAATTCGGCCACGCCTAGAGAGGGCGTTGTAGTACAGATCACCTCTCCTTGACTTCCCTCTTTCTCTTAGCATGGTGGAAAAAATGCAGAGGCGGAGGGCAAAGGGAAGAGAGGAGGTTGGAAAGCACTCGAGAAAGCTCAAAAGAGCCGAAGCGCAGGTGAAAAATCCAAGGGAAATGTAGATAAATTTCTTGTGAGGGTTGACAGACAGAAACAGAGTAGTGAAAGGGTAAGGAGATAATTCTCCTAAGAGAGCAATGGAGAAGACGTAGTTGCAGAGGGAAAATGTGAGAAAACACTCCGAAGATCCAAGGAGCAGGAGAATATGCATAGGGGGAATGCATGTGTTCACCAAGTAAATTCCCTACTTTGTACACCACAAATTGATGGATAGGCTAGCCATTAGATATGAGGTGAAGACCTCCCTTGGCCTGTTACGCCTGGTATGTCTTGTGCGAGGGGCCATTAACCCTGTAAGGTTTTCCAGGTGCATTACCATTACTATCTGTTGGGTGCAAGTCATTCAGTATTTATGAGCAGAGGGCTCGAGGCCGGGGTTAATAACTCCCCTGGCCGCTCCATTACAGTTTTCCTATGACACTGACCAGGTGGCACCCCATCCGGGGGAGGACAGTCATGTTGGGTCAGCTCCATGCATTGTAGCCATAGTGGCAAACTCGGGGACTACCTTGTGTCAATGAAAATGACCTGCTGAGTAGAGTCAACACCTACATTGGATAATATGCCTGCCACTTTGTTTGCACTTCGCCTTATGTGAGAGGTGGTGAGAGTTAGAGATAGCTTGAGAAGTGCCTTTAAACTATTTAGGGGACCCAAGAGATGCCAGTTGGGGGTGATTTTTTCCTGGTCTTTTCCATTTATGATTTTGGTGGCCAGCTCAATGATGAATTTGGAGCCTCCTTCTATGATTAGGTAAGTGAGACTGTGGTCAAGAGCCAGTTGGATTCCTTTGGTGAGACCCAGGATTTTCGTTGAATTGTTGGTGTCATACCCCAGATTTTCTGCGATGAGGAATTGAATTTGGCATGTGATGTTCTTTATGACCGCTCCATATCCTGAATTTCCTGGATTTCCCTTAGAGGCACCATCGAATTTGAATTTGTGAAATCCAGAAGAGGGGGGAATCCATGCAGAGGGGCTAGAGGCCATTGCTTTTGGGGGGGATTGTAGGGGGAGGGAGGAGAGTTACAAAGAGAATTCCTAGGAGATTAGCACAGAGAGCTCGCTTGGATTGGTGGGAAAATCTTATAGGGTCCAAGTGTGAAGCTGGAGGGTTTCCTAAAAATGCATAAGGATGGTAGTTCAGAGCTAAGGGGGTGGGGAGGCCTAGGAGTGAAAGATATGCATGTTTCTCTCTTTCCACAATTTTCAGACAATGAAGCCTAGTGGGAGTTGACATGTTATGTTTAGGATAGGAATTTTTTACGAACCAGGCCCCCAATTTATGATTATGTTGATGATGTTATTGTTTTCTCTTCTGGTTCTTCTCATGAGTTGGGTGGCCCGATTCCATATTTTCTCACTGAGTGGACAATTATTTAGGAGGTGCTCCATGTTTTCTTACTGCTGGTGGAAAAGGTGGCACATTGAGGGGCCTATGAATCCCCATTTTCTGAGCTTGTCCCAAGTTAGGATTTTGTTCTGGACTAGAAGCTAGAGAAAAGTGGACATTTTTCTCCGGAATCTTGATTTCCATATTATTGCCCATATGTGATCTTTTTTAATGTTTTGGAATTTTTCCTGCATGGCGTAGCCTTCTTTGAGTGTGAAGTTTCCATGTGGGGTATGACCCCATCTAAGAATGTCTGGTTATATGCTTACACGGATTTGCCTTTGATTTGGCATTTGCTTCCAATGCTCCAAGTCACAATCGGTTGGCATGTGGAGATCCTGGGGAGTTGTTTTCCAGCTACACCAAGGAGGATTGTTGGAGGTGTTTGGCCATAGTTATGCCACTTTAAGGGAGGTTAGATGCCGAATGTGATTTTCATAAGAGCTTATGTTGTCTTCAATTTGTAGGGGTGGCAGTTGCTGCCAGGAGTCCGTCCAGAATAGAGCACTTTGACCATTACGAATTCCCAAAAAGCATGTTCCTGTATTAACAGACAATTTTTCCAGGTCGCGTTCCAAATGTTGGAGCCCTGGGTTTTGTCATGTAGACGTATAAGTTGAGCCTGAGGTGTGTACGGGGCATATTTGTGTTTCCACAGTTTTTCCCAAAGCTGAGTCGGATTTTTGAGCCAACGCAACCATATATCTGCTCCCATGGTGTTGTTTAATTTGCATGGGTCCTGGAGACCCAGACCTCCTAGAGATTTGGGGTTACAGAATTTGTCCCAACTGAAAGGAGCCCAATTTTTTTCAGGGTTATGTTAGTGCCATAGAAAAGTCAATTGCAGATTTCTTGTTTTTTTATGACTGATTGTGGGGCGGCTATAGACAAAAAGAGGTAGGAGGGAATAACTTGTAGAACAGATTTTAAAAGAATGAGCCTAGATCAGAGATTGAGGGAATGGAAGGTCCAAATGCTAAGGTGATTGGATATTGAAAGGAGAAGAGAGTCCCGATAAAAAAAAAATTCTATCGAGTCAGAGAGAGGAATTCCCAGGTATATAGAGGGTAGGGAGCATATGGGTATGTTCATCAGTTGCGAGATGTGATGTTGGATGGCCTATGGTGTATTGAAGAAGAAGAGTTGAGATTTATCCAAATTAAAGGTGGTTTCAGAGGCTTCATTGAAATCATTGAGAATGGATCTCAGTTTATTGGCTTCTTGTGCAGTGGGGGTATTTAGAAGCATCGTATCATCAACAAATTGGTTGTGTGAGGTTGTTGGTTGTAACCCATGCAAATGAAGGCCTTGAAGAAAACCATTTTGTATTGAGGCCTTGATGTAGCAGCCTAGGCCCTCAACCATTATGACAAAAAGGAAGGGGGAGAGTGGGTCACCTTGTCTTATACCTCTCGAGGGGGAGAAGGGTTGAGAGGGAAATCCAATGACAAGAATTGAGAAGAAGGAAGAGGAAATGAGTCTCATTGTCTAGGAGATCGACTCATTGCTGAAGCTGAAAGATGTTAAGAGGGATTTCATATACTGCCAACTTGATTTGTCAAAATATTTTGAAAGGTCTAGTTTTAGTAGCATACCTGGAGTATGGGTGCTTTTGAGCGAGTGAATGATTTCATGGACTAATATGACATTTTCCATTATTTTCCTTCCTTCAACATACCATGAATGCTTCTTGGAGATGATGAAGGGAAGCATGGGCTTGAGTCGCAAAGATGTAACTTTAGAGATGATTTTATAAATCACATTGCATAACGCTATTGGTCAAAATTTCTTCGGATTCATGACCCTCTCTTCCTTGCGGATTAAGGTGAGGAAACTGGCATTTAGCACTAGGATAACTTTACCCGAGTTGTGTTATTCCTCAACCAATTGCCACACCTCTTCCCTGGGAATTGGCCAATAGAAGTGGAATAAGTATGTGGCGAAACCATCTAGGCCTGGAGATTTTCCTTTGGGCAGATCCTGAATGGCTTGATCCAACTTTGCTTGTGTTATGGGTCTCATGAGAGTTGTGTTATGTTCCAGAGAGATAAGGGCTGGAATGTTTTGAGTGACCCATTATATTGCTAGAGTGAGGTCCATAAGGGGTTATGAGAGAAGATCCTTGTAGAAGTCTATCATCTCATTTGTTATTTCTTGGTGAGTTAGCAGGGTGTTTCCCTGATCATCTTCTAGCTTCATAATGCGATTTATGAAGCGTCTATGGATCATGGAGCGGTGGAATAATTTGTAGTTTTTCTCCCCTCTTTCAGCCATTGCACCTGAGATTTATGTCTACATAGGATTTCCTCGTGCTTGTATATTTCTTCAAGTCACCTCTTGATGGTGTTCTCCTCTTGTTGTTGAGTGACCATGTATCCTGTTTGAATTATTTGATCCTGAAGGTCTTCTAGTTTTTGTTCCAACACTTTTTCTTTCTTAAAAGATGTTCCCAAAGAAATATTTGTTCCATTTGCATACCTGTTGTTTGAAATTTTTTATCCTTTGCTGGAATTAGAACATTTTGGTCCCCTATTGGATCTCCACATTAGTCCACTAGGTCAGGGCTAGCTCCTGGAAATCTGGGTGGGTTAACCAGAATTTATCAAATCTTAAGGGTTTGAGTTTAGGAGTGGCTATTGTGTCTATCCAAAACTGGAATGGTGAGTGATCCAAGCCTGCCTTCGGAAGAATGTTTGACTCTACCATTGGTCCTTCAAGCATGAGGGATTCTGAGATTAAGAAGTCATCTAGCCTGCAAGCTATTTTTTGATATCATGATCGTCTGTTGGTCCATGTGTAGGTGCCATTGCCATTTTCTATGTCGATGAGATTGAGTTGTTCTATTAGCTCCTGGAATTTTGTGTTGTCTTGTTCCAGGAATTTTTTCCCTCCTCTTTTTTCCTCTAGTGTGAGAATCATGTTGAAATCTCCTCCAATTATCCATCGCTTGTGCTCTGCAAGAGAGCCCAGGTAAGAAAATATTTTAAGGAAGAGGTCCTTGTCCTGGAAATTTTGCGGGCCATAAGCATTGGTAATCAACCCATGTTTGTTTGAGCCAATAGCTCGGTAATCTGTTCTAAGTGTGATTTGGTGTGGAGAGACCTTGATCCAAGATTACTATGGTAGGGTTCCAGAGTATTGTTAATCCCCCTCCTGCGCCTTTTGAATCCGAACAAAAAATGTTGCAATGTCGCCAGTATTTTTTGAGTATGTACTTGGCAATTTTCCTTGCGCACTTTGTTTCTTGAAGCAAGAGAATATCAAGGTCTTCATATTTTACACAATTTCGAAGACTCCTCTGTTTGGATCTTCCATTTAGGCCTCTAATGTTCCAGGTTATGATCTTCATTATTAAAAATTGTATGGGTGGGAAAAGGAGCTCTCTGAGAACCGTTGAATCTGCCTCGAATTGGTCATGTAGGTCCCTGCCTCTTTTATTAGTTGGTGCGTTGATTTTCTCATGTACCTCTTTTTCCTTAGGGTTCTTCTGGGGATCTGGGTTTGGATCCACGCTGATGTCGAGTCTGGAGGTAGCCCCTGTTGTTGAGTCGAGGAAAACCTTATGGACTTTTTTGAGTTGATCTTCCACTATTGTTTGGAGGTCCTTCTTGTTACGTGCTTCTTATAGCTTGTCTAGGTCAATGTCAACCAAGTCTTGCTCATCCATTTCCATTACAGTATCGTCTTCCCTCTATGGGCCTTTCCCTACATTTGAAGGTTCCTGGGAGTCTGAGTTGTTTCCCTGTATTGTGTGCTTGTTGATGTTGCTTTTATTTGTTGTTGTTGTTTCCTCTTTATGTTGCTTGATGTGGGTTTTCGACCTCTTCTGCCTCTGGAAGCTGGTTGAGGGCTTCGAAAGAGTTGGTATTGGAGTTGCTTCGTCCATTTTTGTTGTTGAAATTCTTTGTGCTTGTCTTCTTCGGTTCTGAACCTGTGTGAACCTGTCCTTTGGTTTCTCCTTGGCTTCTAATTCGGTAGGAACGTTAAGTGGGAAGTCTCTGAAGAGGTTCCCATGTCCATGACATTTTCGAAAACGAAAAGGAATGTGTTCATAATCGATGGTTTGGGCCCATTCCTCATCCTGGTATTTCAAGGTTACTGAACGTGGTAAATATTTGGAGATATTCATATAAACACATATGCTTGCATAGGAAGTGTATTTTATTTTTTGTGTGGCCTCTGGGGACTTAACATGTTTTCCAAGGGTATTTACAATACCCATTAAAATTTCTTCTAACCAGAACTCTCGAGGCAGGGAGTAGAGACGGATCCATATCGGGGCATAGTAAAAATATTCCTTTTTCGGGGCAGAAGCGGTCCGTCCAGAAGTGCAAGTAAAGGCATGTTGAGTTGTAGAAGTATGGTCCTCCTTCGAAGATGCGGTCCTTGTCTTCCAGGTTATATAAAATGACTGTGAAGAACCCTTTGGAGCTTAGCTAGAGCTTGTAATCTCCTTTTAGAGTCCATCGGGTCTTGATCCATCTCGCAAGATCCTTTTTCGAGGGACAAAGACCCAGAAATTTATCAATTAGAGCGTGGTCTCTCATGAAATGTGTGTGCTCCCCTATTTTGGTTGATTTTATGACATATCTGGAAGTTATCTGAGCTTGAGGGATGAATTTTCCAGCTATCCATACCTGAGCCTCTTTTGGATGCAATGACTTTACATGCATGTGTGTTCCTTTGCTTCCATCTGTCTCATATTGCAGGTATTGGTCCCATAGGTGCGATGGAGGTTCGAAAGGTGTTCGGTGAGCATGGGATTTTTCTAGATCGTTATTTTTTGCATTACGGTACGAGGGGGTTTTCACCCCTCTTTCTACCCTCATACTATTGTGTCAGTGGGTCTGGCAGAGTTGGATGTTCCAGTCACGTGCAGAGAGGGCCTGCGAGTTACAGGGAAAGTGTCCACTAATTGCATGAAACCCTAGTTGTTTCAGAGCGGCCAGTCACGTTCTCCATTATGTTTCCCACCTAACACCAAAACGAACACCACAAGTTCCATTCTCGTTCTGTTACAGCCAATTAAATGGTTTATTGAATCTCACACAATCTTTGATTCCACTATGTGCCTTTAGGTTTTTTACTAGGACGTGGTCCTCTTCATTTTACTAGGTGTTCATTCGTTTATGAGTGGGGATACATGGTTGAGTGATCCACCTTCATTACGAGCAACATGTGTTTTTACTTGCTAGCTTTGCATGGCAACGCACCGTGGGTGAGTGCTCCATCTTCTCTCTATGTGTTTTTACTTGGTGCATGACTATGCATACATGCCTGTGTTTTTACTCACTCACATTGTATGTATATGGAGAGTTACTTCCTTTATTGTACTTAATGTTTTACTCACTTGGTCACTATGCATGTGTGTCTTTTTACTTCCACTCGTTTTACATTTAGCACTCCCAAGCAGTTTTTATTTATTCCCTTTTCATTTCTAACGAGACACTCATTTTACATTTAGCACTCCCAAGCAGTTTGTATTTCTTCCATTTTCATTTCTAACCAGACTCACAGTTGGACGAAGGTAGCATCATAGAAGAGAATCATACTTTTGCAGCTCAAACAGGTTAGAAAATATTTGGTTTGGCTTTCTGATTATACAGGATACCCACCATTAATTTTTGAAATCAATTTACTCAGAAATACATTGAMTGGATATTTCTCTCATRYAATTTCATWTTTGGATCCAGTCTCARATCAATTAACATTTCATATTTGGGGTGGGGCTCTTTTACAAATCTAGTGAATGTGCATTACGTTCTATGATACTATCAAGGTTTCCCGTAATCACATTTAAAAGAAAATATGTGCAAGCGTCTAAAACCCTAACTTTAATCTTAACCCCTAAACATGCATCTTTGTTAATATATCACTATGTTTGTTAATGCTGTGACCTTAACCTATATTAATATATGCACCATATGTGTTCTTATATTTCCATACTCTATGAAGAATCAATAGTGAAACTTGTAGTTTAATAAGTGGCTAATGCATGGAAGAGACAAACTACTAGACATTCAATTTAATATCGCTCGGCCATGGTCATGCTTATAACACTTGTGTTGAAAACGTGCCAACCAATTTCCCATGCAGTAGCATGCACATGCACATCAGATAAATTAGAATGTGCATGCATGCACTCTTCAGTGAACACTTTGTGTAACTGGTGGATCTTATTATAATCAGTTTGTCTAATTGTTTGAGAGATGATATATATAAGAGCATACCCATAGAGGTAAGGAGTGTGTGAGAAAGACGCAATACTATGGAGTGTGGTGTGTGCAAAGAGAGGAGAGGATGGTTGTATGCATGTGTTGGCTATTGTAATTCTCCCTTGAATAATAATAATATTGATTATCATTTCCCCGTGGTTTTTTCCTGTATTAGGTTTCCACATAAATCATTGTGTCAATTGTATGATTGTTTTTCTTGGTTTAATCTTGGTTTTATATTATTTTCTATTAGAATATTGTTACGTTTTTTCTTTCGATGCCTAACAAGTGGTATCCGAACGCAGATTTGAAGGATCAGAGAGAGAAAGAGAAGAGAATTTGGTCGTTAGATAGCAAAGCAATTTAACCGATCCGACCCGAGTGGATTGGATCAACCTAGGATGGATTTTATTACACTATCGCAGGCTATCCCTCTTACACAATGCAACAGTCGCAGACACACTTACGAAATTTTCAATTTCTCCAAAGTGTCGCGGGTAATACACATTATATAGTGAAACAATTTGACGAAAGTGTCACAGGAAAATTGTCACATGATGTCCTTTTATAAAGTGCGACAAGTTTGAAATTGTTGCATGTTATCCTTGTCTAGGGTGTGACAATCCAAAAATTTAAAGTTTTTTTCCATGGCATGAAGTTTGAAGGTGAGATTTTCTTTTATGAGAAAAGGTGAGGTGACAGATATTATATAAAAAGGTGAGCAGGATATTTTCTTTCCCTTATTAAAGAGAGTGGGAGGATGTTTTTATAAAAGGTAAGGTCGATCCATTATGTTTTGGTAAAAAGGTTGTGGAGGTATAAAATATTTATTAATTTTTATTTTTTTTAATTTTTAATTAAATATTTTGGGGTTCAACTTAGAGTAAGATAATTCCTTCATATTAAGGCTTGGTTGTTTTAAGTAGTGGTTTGGGAGGTTGTGCTAATGGCGAAAGAGAAGAGTTTTAAGTTTGAGGTGGAGAAATTCAACTGTAAGAATAACTTTGAGCTATGGAAGCTCAAGATGTGGGATCTACTTGCGCAACAAGGATTGCAAAAGGTAGTGGCTGGAAAGACAAAGAAACCAACAACCATGAAAGATGAAGACTGGGAAGATCTAGATGCAAGAGCCCTCAATATCATTTGTTTGTGACTGGAAGATGAAGTTTTTTTTAACATCGTTGGAGAGGACACAACATCAGGTTTGTGGAACAGCCTAGAGAGTCTGTATGTGACAAAGTACTTGACAAACATAATCTTCTTAAAGATATAGTTGTACAACTTGTGGATGGAAGAAGGTACAAAAATTGTTGATCATTTGAATGTTTTCAATACATTGATTTGTCAATTATCTAGTATGGACGTAAAGTACGAAGATGAGGACAAGTTAGTTACACTATTGTGTTCATTGTCGTAGTCATGGGATCACCTTGTCACATCTTTGTGGTTTAGCTCAGCAGATTCCATTGATTATGACATTTTTGTGGGAGATTTGTTTTCTAAGGAGATGAGGAGAAGATCCAGTAAAGAAACATCAACAACAAAAGCAATGGTGGTCAGAGGTCGATCTATATAAAGAGGGAAAAATCAGAGGGATACATCAAGGTCTAAGTCAAAAGGAAAGAATAGTAAGCAAAAATGTTGGTTCTATAGAAAATCTAGGCATCCCAAGAAGGATTGATGGAAAAGGAAGAATGCATCCAAAGAGGACTCCACAAAAGAAGCAAAGGAAGCTAATTTAGATTAAACAAGTTCAGCTTCCGGTTCAAGTATGGTTGATTAGGTATGGTCTATTTGTGATGTTTCACATCAACATCAGCATTGGTTGTTAGATTATTGTGCATTTAGCCACATGTGTCTTCACAGAAATTGGTTCTCAACTTACCAATCTATTGATGATGGTGTTTTTTTTATGGGAAATTATTTTTCGTGTAAAATTGTTGGAGTTGGTAGTGTCTGGATTAAAATGCATGATGGTACTATAAGAACATTAAAATATGTGAGGCATGTACCCGACCTTAGAAATAACTTGATATCTTTGGGATTTCTAGATTATGTTGGTTACAGGTGTACAGCTCAAGGTGGAGTACTAAAGTTGTCCAAAGGCATATTAGTAGTCATGAAGGCAAAGAGGATCAGGAACCTTTATCATATTGAAGGAAGGACATAAATAAATCAAGCAGTTGTAGCATTTGAAGGTGCAAGTGACTTTGTTTCTTTATGGGATCAGTGTTTAGGTCATATGAGCGAGAAAGGGCTTAAGGTACTAGTTGATTGTAAGTCACTTCCAAGTTTAAAGTTTGTGAATTTGAATTTCTACAAGTATTGTGTTTTTGGAAAACAGTGTAGACAGAATTTTAAAACAGAAAGACATATAAGCAAAGGTATCCTTGATTACATTCATTTAGATATTTGGGGACCATCCCCTATGGTTTCTTTTGGAGGATCATCATATTTTGTGACATTTATAGATGATTACTCTAGAAAGGTTTGGGTCTATTTACTTAAAAGAAAAGTTGATGTATTTAATACTCTTAATCAATTCATAGATTTGGTTGAAAAGAGCACTAATAGATCAATCAAGTGTTTAAGAACAAACAATGGAGGTGAGTTCACATTTGTGGAATTTGAAAACTATTGTAAGGAAGTTGGGATCGAAATACATAAAACAACGGTTTATACTCCTCGGAAAAATGATGTTGATGAACACATGAATAGGACTCTTCTAGAGAGAGCAAGGAGCATGATCAATAATGCCAAGTTGCAGTAGGAATTATGGGAAGAAGCAGCTCTTATAGTATGCTATCTGATAAATCGGCCACCATCAACTGCAATAAACTGTAAGATTCCATAAGAGGTATGGACAGGTCATTCGTATGATTATTCAAATCTGAGAATATTTGGTTGTGATTCTTATGCTCCTATTTCCAAAGATCATCAGTCTAAGTTAGCTCCTAGATCAAAGAGATATGTCTTTGTTAGTTATGGTTATGGAGTTAAGGGGTACAAATTGTGAAATCCTACTGCCCACAAACTCATCATAATAGGAGATGTAGTATTTGATCAATCCTCACTCTTAAAATCAAAACTGGTAGATGTTGAAGTGATACAAGAATAAGTACCGCAAGTTCAACAAATTCAGTTGGAAACTCAGCCATCTTCAAAAAGGTAGGAGCATGAATAATTTCCAGAAGAAGAAGTTGAAGATCCAGAAAATATCCAGGAAACTAAGGATATGCCTCAACCATATCTAAGGAGATATACAGGGGTCAAGAATCCTCCTACAAGGTATGACGATTATGTTTCATCTAAAGCTTTGGCTTCTATTGATTGACAACCTAGTTGTTTTCAGGAAGAAATTAAGGTATCTGAAAGTGATCAATGGAAAAAATATATGAAAGAATAAATGGATGCCTTAGAGAGGAATAAAACATGGGACCTGGTAGAACTTCCAAAGGACAGGAAGGTTTTTGGCTACAAGTGGGTCTACAAACGGAAAAAGGGTGTCGATGATAAAGTCAAAAGGTTTAAAGCAAGACTAGTAGAAAAAGGGTATTCTCAAAAGGAAGGTATTGATTTTCATGAAATATTTTCACTAGTTGTGAAGATTGCTTCATTTCGTGTTGTGTTAGCAATAGTTTCTTTACTTGATATTGAGTTAGATAAGCTAGATGTTAAAACAATGTTTCTACATGGATATTTGGATGAGGATATATATATGGAACAACTAGAAGGTTTTTTTCAGGATCGCAATAAGAGGCTTGTTTGAAAAATCAAAAAGTCATTGTATGGCCTGAGACAATCTCCCAAGAAATGGTACATGAAGTTTGATTCCTTCATGGTGAGCCTAAATTTTACAAGAAGTGAATATGTTCATTGTGTTTACTTTAAAAAGTTGGAAAATGGCATGTTCATTATTTTGGTGTTATATGTTGGTGATATGCTTGTGGCAAGCAAAATCATGGTCGAAATAAACAGGTTAAAGGATTAGTTGGATAGGGCATTTGATATGAAGGATCTAGGAGCAACAAAAAAAATCTTGGGCATGGAGATACACAGAGACAGGAAAAATGGTAAGTTGTGGTTATCACAACATAAGTATGTAGAGAAAATACTTATGAGATTTGGTATGAATAACATGAAACCTGTACATATCCCTTTGGCTTCCCATTTCAAGCTTCCTTTAGGTTTATGTCCTAGTAATGGCGAAGAAAATGATTATATGTCTCGTGTACCATATGCTAATGCAGTAGGAAGGTTGATGTATGTGATGGTGAGTACTAGACCATATATTTCACATGCAGTTGGTGTTGTCAGTGGATACATGGAAAATCCAGGTAAAGAGCATTGGGCAGCAGTGAAATGGGTGCTTCGGTATATTAGAGGCACAATTAATTATTTTATCACCTATGATAGTTCCAGTGATTCAGTTTTTGGTTATGTAGATTCATATTTTTAAGTGACTTGGAAAAAAGGAGATCTAGTTGAGGATATGTCTTTACTCTTGCAGGAGGACCTGTTAGTTGGATGTTGAAGCTTCAAAACCTAGTTTCTTTATCCACTACTGAGGTATAATACATGGTTGCTTCACATGCATGCAAGGAGGAAATTTGGTTAAAAATTTTGTTGGGTGAGTTTGGAAGGATGCAGGACAAGGTAAAAGCATTTTGTGACAGTGAAAGTGTTGTTCATTTGGCAAGAAATCCATCTTATCACAGTAAGACAAATCATATTTCTATCAAATACCATTTTGTAACACAGATGGTTGATGAAGGGGGAGTGGCTCTAGAAAAGGCCCATACAAAAGTGAATTCTACAGACATGTTTACGAAACCAGTTTTGTTAGAGAAGCTACAATGGTGTTTGGATTCTCTTGGCTTGCAGAAAAGGTGATGAATTCATTTGGGCATGATATATCAAGTAAATTGTTGTCAAGGTGGAGATTTTTGAAAACGTGCCAACCAATTTCCCATGTGGTAGCATGCACATGCACATCAACTAAATTAGAATGTGCATGCATGCAATCTTCAGTGAACAATTTGTGTAACTGGTGGATCTTATTATAATCATTTTGTCTAATTGTTTGAGAGATGTTATATATACGAGCATACCCATAGAGGTGAGGAGTGTGTGAGCAAGACGCAATATTGTGAAGTGCAGTGTGTGCATAGAGAGGAGAGGATGGTTGTATGCATGTGTTGGATTTTGTAATTCTCCCTTGAATAATAAGAATATTGAGTATCATTGCTCTGTGGTTTTTTCCTGTATTGGGTTTCCACAAAAATCATTGTGCCAATTGTGTGATTGTTGATCTCGGTTTAATCTTGGTTTTATATTCTTTGTTATTAGAATCTTGTTACATTTTTTCTTTCGTTTCCTAACAACTTGGGCATGTCTTTTGTTTTGTCGGTTCTTTCTATTGTTTCGCTATGTAAACAATCTATATGATTGTTTGTTGAATAAGTTCCTAGTACACTTTAGTTAGATAAAAAAAAAATATTAATATCTATTGCCATTGGCTTTCTGTTATAAAATGAAATTTGAATCAAGCCCATGGCCTATTAGTTGATTAGATGTGAGTCATCTCTTGCATCAGAACCAATAGCCTTATTTCTTTTTCTTAAATAGTTCACTACCATTTTTATTTACTATGTGTAGGGTTTTACCATCACTCCCCATATTAGTGCTGATTTTTTTATTTTTTATTTTTTTTATATTTTAATTTCATTTCATTTAAACAAAAATTAATATATTATTTGAATGTTTATATTAAATTTAATTTATTTATTTTATTAATCTATGTTGAGTTTTAATTAATTTTTTTATGCTTAGTTTTAATTTGAATTAATATATGGTTTCCACGTTTCACTTGAGTATGTTAATCTTTAAAAATTGTTTTAAGGTTTTAGCCATTATAAATAATTAAAAACTCTATGGTCACCAATTTTAACTATTCTAAATCCCAAAAAACTTACCACACTTATAAACTTAGATAACTATAGTTCTTTTAAACAGGCTTCTTAAACTTATATAACTATAATTCTTTTAAACATACTTTTTAAATAGAAGGATATCTCTACTATGATGAAAAAATTCAAAGCAAGATACAAACTATAAACATAACATAAGTTCAAAGGATAGTTCATGAAAACATATATAGTGTGACAAATTCATGTAAAATAGACCTTCAAAAATTTTGATGTTTCAATTTTTTTTTAGATTCAAATTAAATTATTGTTGAATTCAAATTTTCAGATTTAATGTTCTTTGTTTAAATGTTTAATTTTTAGATTTGTTTTAATGTTTCAAAGTTTTAATGTTTAAATTTTATAGTTGTAATTTTATTTCAATATTAATTGTATTTTTTACCTTTTAAAAATTAATGATGCATATGAATATATATCAATAATGATGCCTATGGATATCTATCAACCACATTTAATGATATAATTGTGCTGTTATGTATGACATTGAAAAATTTTGGACACCACCTATGGATCATATAAAGTGATGTATTATTATAGAAAAATTCAAATCATACTAGCATTGTTAACGTTTTGTCACCTCTCTAAACACGTTTACCATATTACCTCACTAACTCTATGTAGAGATGAAAGGGATACCAATGACAGAACGTCACACATCCATGTGGTGGTGATGATGCTGCCATTAGCATGTTGGTCTTCAGTATAGTGCCTGCAGTCATGTGCATACACGCATCAAATTAACATGAACAACCTCATGAAACTGAAATCTGAATGATCCAGATTGTCTTCATTTCTATTATTATTATCATTGTACTGCATTGCATTGGTTGAACAATATACAAAATTGGTATCATGTGATGTAGTATGGTATATTTTTCTATGACCAAGTATGGTGTGTGGTATGGTATATTTTTTTATTAATTTTATAGGTTATAAAATTGAAATTTTAAACGATTGTATTATGGTATATTTTCGGATAAATTTTATTTAAAATTAGATATAAATTGTTGAAATTATAAAATTTAGTGGTTGGAATTATATAATTTAAGTACTTAAAGTTTTTCAAAATGTTTGAATTTATTTATATATTAAAAAAATAATTTAAATAATGGAAATTACAATTTTATCAAAAATTATAGTAATAGTTTAAATTTTTTATCTTTTGGATATTTTTAGGTAACATTTTTTTGTTTGATTTTGCTCAAAATCCGGTTATGAATAGTTGGATCTGTAGATTTGAGTGGTTAAGTTTGTAGATTTGAGTGGTTAAGAATGAATAATTCTAACCACAACTTACATGTCTTTTCTAAACAAAATTAATACCATTAATGTAATGATCTGAGCTTATCTAGATTGCAAATTCAAAAATCAAATAAACATGAAACAAAGTCAACTATTAACTTTTCTCCATATCTATTGGATGTTTGAATTTGTTGTTGTTAGAATCTGCATTCCAGGTAAGGATGTTCATTAATGCTTATTATACCTGCGGATAGGCATGGTATATAGTGTTGAGTTAGGTTTGACTTTTTATTAGTTTATGGTTGACCATAAAATATACACCCCTTTATCTAAAATTTTAAAAAACAATGATTAATTTTAAATTTTAAAACTCATTCATCTGATATTGTATTGGCCAAAAACTTTGAAGTCTTATTGTTGTCTTCACTTCCCCCAATATTATTGTAATAAATATTTCTGCCATCTAGTCATTTCATGCCTACTTCTTCTCTCCCTATCTCCTTAAACAATACTTTCATTATATTTGGCAAGTATATATTACCTAGTTACCTTGTTTTTCTAAACCCACTTGCTCCAAATCAAGTAGCTTCTGCTATAAAAATACAGAATCCAGATGATCAATTAAAAAAATGCAGACTTCATAGAAATAGTTATAAACAAAACTGAGTCTGACATAATACTGCCATGGAAATCAATTGATTCTGACACAAGTCGGTGGATATATAAAGACAGTGATTTACTATCTCGACGATTCGATCGTGTGATATTTGAATCTGTTGTCGACTGACATGATACTCAGTATAAGTATGGATCGACTGAGTATCTTCAGGCAACTTTTATCTTCCAACCAGTCGGGTGATTGTCCACCGAAATGTCGGAAACCCTCCAAGCAATCAGCTTAAGTAACTTACACTTTACATCATCGTCATGCTGCAGACGATTCTTATGCGTATCGTAATGGACGAATGACTTTAGAATCATAGAACTTTGGCCATAAAACTTACTGAAAGTAGTTTTATATTCACTAACGACCACTAAACAACGATAATTTAAAAAACAACCCATTAGAATGCATTCATCTCGTATAAAACAATCAATCCAAACGCTGGGAATATTAAGTGACAGCATGATTCGCTGGTAGAAGAGTAACTTTGGTTCGATGACAAGATTTTAGTAGAAGTCTCCAGTGGTGTTGCAGGCGCATGTAATACAGTTAGAAACGTAATCACCATATGATATGTCAAGTGTATGTTCAAATCCAGAGGGGTAGGGTATATATATCAGTAATCTTTATCTGGATTGTAGGTTTCATTCATAGAATGGGTATGGCCCAAAGTCATCCAGAGGTATAGGATATGTACATTGGCAATCCTTATCTTGATTGCAGATTCCGTCCATCCAACTAGTATGGAGCAAAGTCAACTTGAATCTGCAATAGATTTAAGTTCAGAAATGTACACCTCCTTAAACTTCAGCACTCAAATCACTGAGAAATCTCCTATTTCATAAACAAAAACAAAGAAATCTCATACACCAATTTAGTGTCGGCTTAATAGTGAACTTAAAATTAAATTATACAAAACATAGTTATAAATTAAAATTTTAAGTTTTTAATTTTTTTCAAAACTCTCAAACACCCTTGAACTGTGAATAAACTATACCCTTAAACCTTGACTTATGAAACTATATGGAAAATCTCAATTTTCTTCAACCAGAAAAATGAGTGATTTTAAATCATTTTTATTACTCCACCATGTATAATAAATTCTTATTCTTGTTTTCAGGGCCTGTAATTTGACTTGTTTTTTTTCTTGTTTTTAGACTTATTTGACATGGATACAAAATTTACACATCAACATTTACCTATATCAAAAATGTGAATTTTTTAAATTCACATTGATAATATATCCGTCATAAATTCTAAATATTTAATTACTATAGAGATAGTGTACCGTTGGACAAAGGTTTGTTGGAGGAGTAAATATAACAGTAAATGAAATTTAATTAATTTATAAAATATTAATGTTTAATTGAATATTCATCTGAATCACATTTGAACCATATACAGGTTGGAAGATGGGCTCTTTCTTAGTGAGCTTGGCGTGGAAAGCTTAGTCAGACAAGATTGAAATTTCAAAGGTGAAAAGCTCTATAAAACTTAAGCATAAATAAAAAAAACATGAAAAATGAATAACTATCATCAAATTTTCACTTAGCATGCCGGATAAATTTGAAATTCCAAAACTAATTGTTATTATATCAAATACATACTGCATGCAACGTCTGGGAAACCAAACCTGTGAATATCATCACCACCACACGTAGTTGGGAAACCAAACCTGTGAATATCATCATCACCACCACACGTATATTATCATCATCATCACCACCACCACGTCTGGGAAACCAAACCTGTATATATCATCATCATATTACCACTAATAGAGCGAATTAGTGGTAATATGGTCAACGCATTTGCAGAGGTAACAAACAGTGCTCATTGGTCTTCTGCCAGATGATAACACCAGAAACGGGAACGCATTCATAAAATCAAAATGTTACAGTGGATTCTGACATAAGTCGGCCAGACTGTGATTTACTGTCTCGATGATTCGATCACGTGATAGTCAAATCTGTCGTCGACTGAAATGATAGTTAGTATCGGTATGTATCGACTCAGTGTCTCAACTTCTATGTTCGTGCGATTGTCCTCGAAATTGTCGGGAATCTGCCTCGAAGCAATTAACTTACTCTCTACAGTCATCATGATTTTGAGTTTGATCACACAGCCATTACACGAAAGAACAATCGTGCCTTCGTTAACATGACAAATTTATGCAAATTCTTTTTCAAATTTGTTAAAAGAGATGCGAGATGGCCAGGACGAGGAGATGCGTCATGGGCAATATGTCTTGGCCAGCAACCAGTAGCATTCAATGTTGCACAGCAGGTGAAAAAGTTGAAAAGTTTTATATTCAATGTTGCGTAGCAAGGTGAAGAAATTTGAAAAGTGTTAGATGAAAAATTTATGAAAAAAAAATTTATGCAAAAGAACCAGGGAGAGAGGAGATAGGTCGGCGTCGTACGGTTTAGGGTTAGGATTTTTTTTTTTGCTGAAGATAGTATTAATGGTGAGTGAGCGTAAATGGTCGTGTGAGTTGAGAGAAGCATGCGACCTGGGAAATATGGCACACAGGTGAGTTGAGAGAAGCATGCGACCGAGTTGAGATAACATGCGACTGAGTGAGTGAGGGTAAATGGTCGTGTGAGTTGAGAGAAGCATGCGACCGAGTTGAGATAACAGGTGAAAGGGACAGTTTGGCTATCAGTTGTGATTTGAATGAAGTGCATTCATGCAATCACACACACAGTGAATGTGCCCATGAGCAATGCACAGCCTACGCAAGAGGCAATTTGAATCATTTGCAGGTTTTCCATTGCAAGGATTGCACAGAGGAGGCAGGATGTCTAGAGGCAGAGAATTGGCACATGTATTTGTTGATTTTTGTATGACAGTCTGAGACGATTGTATCGTACTGAGAGCTCTTGGATTAGAGTTTTGTATGAGATTGTTTCATGATCCATGATATACATAATATATGATAGTGGAGTTTTTAGCTTTATGCTTTCCCTGAAAAACATTTGTGTTATGTGTGATTGATCTTTCTTCTTGATATTGCAATTGGCGATTGTGTTTTAAATTCTGCAAGAATATTAGTAGAAGCGATTATGTATTTAACAATGGCATATAATTGTCAGATCAGGAGAATCCGGGAAATACATAATTTGTATTGAAATTTCTACATGGTATCAGAGGCAGAAGATTGCAGAAGTTGAGTTTGTGATTGGATAGAATTCGAATTTGAAGAAAGACTTTCTTGGTGCTACAGTTGATTCAAGATCGAAATGGATTTCAATGGCTTGAGGTTAGAGTATGCACTCGAGGGAATCTCGAACTACATTGCTTGGAAGGACAAGATGGAGGAAGTACTTGAAGACAATGGCTTGAAGGAATTCAATGACAAAGATGTTCCTAAGCCAGATGTTGCAAATCTTGATGCATGACAAAAGAAAGTGGCAAAGGCGAGGAGGATTCTGTTATGTTATTTTTGTTGATGACTTTTGTCTTAAATGTTGGATCTTCTTCATGAAGAAGAAGGATCAAACATTCTTAAAGTTCTGTGAGTTTAAAGCATTGGTGGAGAAATAGTCTGGGAAGTGAGTGAAAGCTCTAAGGAGTGATAATGGTGGAGAATACATCTCGAACGAATTCAAAGACTTTTGCAGCAAATAAGGAATTCGAAGAGAAATCATAATGCCTCATAACCCACAGTAAAATATGGTCGTAGAGAGGAAGAACAGAATGATTGTGGGCACAGCACGAGCGATGTTGCATGATCAAAGCCTACCAATGCATTTGTGGGCGAAAGCATGCAATACTACAGTTTATGTGCAAAACCGTTGTCCTCATAGAGTACTTGGCATGAGTACACCTAAAGAAGCTTTCACTGCTAAGAAACCTGGTGTTTCTCATTTTAAGATTTTTGGCTCATCTGTTTATGTGCATGTGACCAAGGATATCAAGAAGAAGCTAGAGCCAACTACTGAAGTTGCGATATTTGTGGAGTACATAGAAATACCCCATAATTATCGTGTGTATTTTCCTAATAGTAACATGACTGTTATGCGACAGGATATAAAATTTGATGAGGGGAAGGCCATGTGGTTGTCGCTTGAGAGGGATATAGACTTGCATGCGGAGGAGGAACTGTTGGTTCTCAAAGATGAGTCTCAAGATGTGGATCAACCACATGAGGAGGTTCATGGAGTGGAGGAAGCCACTCAAGCAAAGCCATCCATCGGAAATGGAATAAATTGCACCACGGAAGCTGATATATTGAGACTAGATGTTGCACAGAATGTAGGAGCACCTACTTCACAGCGCAGACAGAGACAATCTCCTGATCGATTTATTGGATACATGGCTCTCATGAGAAAATGTATTGTGACTGAACCATCTTCCTTTCAGGAGGCAATGCAGGATCTCACATGGGTAGATGCAATGGTGGAGGAGTATGACTCCATTGTCAAAAACAGCTCATGGGAAATTGTCCCAAGAGCAGTCGATAAATCACTGGTAGGTTCGAGATGGATCTACAAGGTAAAGCAAGTTGTTGATGGGAGTGTGGAGAAATATGAGGCCAGGTTTGTGGCCCGTGACTTCTCACAGATCAAGGGGGTAGATTATGATGAGACCTTTGCACCTGTCGCAAGGTACTCTTCCATAAGATCCATCTTTGCACTCTCAGCGCAGATGGGTTGGCGCATTCATCAGATGGATGTAAAAACTGTGTTTCTCAATGGGATCATTGAGGAAGAAGTGTACATTGAGTAGCGAGAAGGTTTTGAGACCTTTGATAGGGAGTTTCATGTGTTCAGACTCAAGAGAGCGTTGTATGGGCTGAAGCAAGCACTATGTGCTTCGTACACTCAGATAGTCAACTATTTCACCGGACTGAGCTTCACCAAAAGTGAAGCGGATGCAAACCTATACCAAATTGTGGTGGAGGGTAATCTTTTAATCATTGTTCTTTATGTTGATGATTTAATACTGATTGGTGATGAGCAACTAATACACTCATGCAAGGAGGACCTTGCAAAGGAGTTCAAGATGAAGGATTTGGGACTTCTTCATTATTTCCTTGGATTGGAAATATGCAGGGAGATGGTGAATTTTTTATGTCTCAAGGCAAGTATCGAAGGGAGATACTGGGTAAGTTTCACATGGAGGGTTGTAAACCCATGGATACTCCTCTTCCAGGAAACTAGAGGAAAGAGGATGCTACTTATGGAGAGGTAGTGGATGCTACTATCTATCGACAACTAGTGGGTTCGTTAATGAATCTAATGAACATGAGACCAGACATTTTTTATGTGTTTAACCAACTGAGTCAAGCGATGGTTAAGACTAAAAAGCTATTTTGGAAGGCGGGCAAACATCCTGAGATACCTGAGGGTAAAATCTAAGTATGGTTTATGGTACAGACAGAAGGATGAGGTGAAGTTGCATGGCTTCATGGATGCAGATTGGGCGAGCAGCCCAACGGACAGAAAGAGGACATCAGGGGGGATGATTAGTATCAGATCTATAGTTGTTTCTTGGTACAGCATAAAATAGAGATCAGTGGCACTCAGTCCAGCAGAAGCAGAATACATGGTAGCGAGTCAAGCTGCATGTGAGGCTATCTGGATGAGAAAGATCTTGGTTGGTTTGTTTCGTTCTCATTTAGATCCAACAGTGCTTCATTGTGATAATCAGAGATGCATTAAACTCTCGATTAATCATGTGTTTCATGATAAATCTAAGAATATAGATATCTGGTATCATCATCTCATAGATTGTGTGCAACAGAAGATCATGTTGCTTCAGTACATTCCTATGAAAGATCAGGATGCAGACATTCTGACGAAGGTGCTCACCAGAAGAAAATTCGAATACCATAGAGACAGGATTGGGGTGAAGGATAATCCATTTCTTGCTGAGAGGGACTGTTGAAAAGTCAACAAGAAATGTGTGTCTAATTTATTTTTCCCTTAAATAAATTGGACAATAAATATTAATCTGTTATCTCATAATTAATTGAAATAGTTAATTGAAATGTCAAATCAGTTAGCTATGGAAAATTTGATTTCAAAGGTTGGTTGGTGGGACATGGAAGTTGAATTAGTTGTAACTAAGTGACTTGAATTTGTAACAGAGTTATAAGTGTAGTTATGTGAGTTGTGAAGTAGTTTAACTCAGTTAAGTGAGTTAAGC
>JZKD02S1984556.1:44721-62149 GCA_000966675.3 Picea glauca
AATCATTAACTTCCCTGCATGACAAAAGATGTCACTCTGTCATTAAAAAAGGTGATTAAGGTGATTAGCATAACAATAAAGATTCACTTTAAATCAAGGTTTTTACTAGCTTTAGCTTTTTTTCTATGAGTTGGTTTTTTATTGCCTTGAGGTTTTTTTTTTTGGAAAATAAAAAGAAGGTCCTTATATTAATATAGACTATTATATATACAATGCCAAGTGTTTGCCACCCGTTATACCACAAAAGGGAAACCAGAACAGGTGGATGCCATTAGAGACTCAAAGTTTGACGCATCACCGCGTGAGATAAAACTGTATGAACAAAACTGACTAAACAAAATTGTATGGCCTAGTTGTATGAACAAAATTGTATAGACTGTATGGAAATGTTAACTATGACCATCTAGTTTGCAACAGGAGCAATAAAAAAAAATAAACCTGCAACAAGAGAAAACAAAAAATAGAAACTTGGAGGCTTTACTCCACAGTCGAGCTCGGGTGGCCATGGATGTTGTAGTTAGGGGTGTACTTCTGGCCACATGTAGGGCATCGAGTCTGCGCAGGAGTGTCCGCTAGTGCATCGAACATAATGTCTAGTCTTTGACCGAGGATACGTTGTGAGTGCAGATGATCATCTTGTTTTTGTCGAATTTCAAAGATAAGTTGGAAGTGCTCCTCCGAGAGTCAAATTGCATAAAGCGGAGGCCACTCCACTTCCTTGTCCTCGCTATCAATCACCATTTTATCCTCCACCTACCAGCTTGGGGGGATTTCCTCCTCCACCATGCAGATGTCGTCGCCATACACCAGGTCTTGTGGATTGATTTTTTGGGGGGGAGAAGACTAGTGGGAAAAGGAGTGCACTCGGTCGGTGGAGGCGCTTCCTTTTTAACCAAGCAATTTCCATGGATGGAGTGAGGGGGTGATGAAGGAGGCTCTGACGACCCCTGGCTATTATGCTCGGCACTAGAGATGCGAGCAACAATGAGAGCCAATTGGGAGGGGGAAAGTCGGCCACGCCTGGAGAGGGTGTTGTAGTACATATCACCTCTCCTTGACTTCCCTCTTTCTCTTGGCATGGTGGAAAAAATGCAGAGGCGGAGGGCAGAGGGCAGAGACTTGGTTGGAAAGCACTTGAGAGAGCTAAAAAGAGCCAAAGCGCAGGTGAAAAATCCAAGGGAAATGTAGATAAATTTCTTGTGAGGGTCGATGGACAGAAGCGGAGTAGTGAAAGGGTAAGGAGAGAATTCGCCTAAGAGAGCAATGGAGAAGACGTAGTTGAAGAGGGAAAAGGTGAGAAAACACTCAGAAGATCCAAGGAGTAGGAGAAGATGTAGAGGGGGAATGAATGTGTTCACCAAGGAAATTCCCTAGTTTATACACCACAAATTGATGGATAGGCTAGCCATTAGAGATGAGGTGAAGACCTCCCTTGGCCTGTTACACCTGGTATGTCTTGTGCGAGGGGCCATTAACCCTATAAGGTTTTCCAGGTGCATTACCATTACTATCTGTTGGGTGCAAGTCATTCATTATTTATGAGCAGAGGGCTGGAGGCCAGGGTTAATAACTTCCCTGGTCACTCCATTACCGTTTTCCTATGACATTGACCAGGTGGCACCCCATCCGGGGGAGGGCAGTCTTGTTGGGTCAGCTCCATGCATTGGAGCCATAGTGGCAAACTCAGGGACTGCCTTATGTCAATGAAAATGACATGTTGAGTAGAGTCAACACCTGCATTGGATAATATGCCTACCACTTTGTTTGCACTTCGCCTTATGTGAGAGGTGGTGAGAGTTAGAGATAGCCTGAGAAGTGCCTTTAGACTATTTAAGGGACCCAAGAGACACCAGTTGGGGGTGATTTTTTCCTGGTCTTTTCCATTTATGATTTTGGTGGCCAGCTCAATGATGAATTTGGAGCCTCCTTCTATGATTAGGCGAGTGAGACTGTGGTCAAGAGCCAGTTGGATTCCTTTGGTGAGACCCATGATTTTCGTTGAATTGTTGGTGTCATATCCCAGATTTTCTACGATGAGGAATTGAATTTGGCCTATGATGTTCTTTATGACCGCTCCATATCCTGAATTTCCTGGATTTCCCTTAGAGGCACCATCGAATATGACTTTGTGAAATCCAGACGAGGGGGGAATCCATGCAGAGGGGATAGAGTCCATTGCTTTTGGGGGGGACTGTAGGGGGAGGGAGGAGAGTGACAAAGAGAATCCCTAGGAGTTCAACACATAGAGCTCGCTTGGATTGGTCGGAAAATCTTATAGGATCCAAGTGTGAAGCTGGAGGGTTTTTTGAAGATGCATAAGGATGGTAGTCTAGAGCTGAGGGGGTGGGGAGGTCTGGGAGTGAAAGATACACATGTTTCTCTCTTTCCACAATTTTCAAACAATGAAGCCTAGTGGGAGTTAACATGTTATGTTTAGGATAGGAATTTTTTAAGAACCGGGCCCCCAATTTCTGATTGGGTTGATGATGTTATTGTTTTCTCTTCTGGTTCTTCTCATGAGTTGGGTGGCCCGATTCCATATTTTCTCACTGAGTGGACAATTATTTTGGAGGTGCTCCGTGGTTTCTTCCTGCTAGTGGAAAAGGTGGCACGTTGAGGGGCCTATGAATCCCCGTTTTCTGAGATTGTGCCAAGTTAGGATTTTTTTCTGGACCAGAAGCCAGAGAAAAGTGGAGATTTTTCTCTGAAATCTTGATTTCCATATTATTTCCCATATGTGATCTTTTTTAATGTTTTGGAATTTTTCCTGCATGGTGTAGCCTTTTGAGTGTGAAGTTTCCATGTGGGGTATGACCCCATCTAATAATATCTGGTTTTGTGCTTATACGGATTTGCCTTTGATTTGTCATTTGCTTCCAATGCTACAAGTTGCAATCGATTGTCGTGTGGAGATCCTGGGGAGTTGTTTTCCAGCTGCACCAAGGAGGATTGTTGGAGGTGTTTGGCCATAGTTATGCCACTTTAAGGGAGGTTAGATGCCAGATTTGATTTTCATAAGAGCTTAGGTTATCTTCAGTTTGTAGGGGTGGCAGTTGTTGCCAGGAGTCCGTCCAGAATAGTGCAATTTGGCCATTACGAATTCCCAAAAAGCATGTTCCTGTATTAACGGGCAATTTTTCCAGGTCGCGTTCCAAATGTTGGAGCCCTGGGTTTTGTCATGTAGACGTATAAGTTGAGCCTGAGGTGTGTGCGGGGCATATTTGTGTTTCCATAGTTTTTTCCAAAGCTCAGTCGGATTTTTGAGCCAACGCCACCATATATTTTCTCCCATGGTGTTGTTTAATTTGCATGGGTCCCGGAGACCCAGACCTCCTAGAGATTTGGGGTTACAGAATTTGTCCCAACTGAAAGGAGCCCAATTTTTTTCAAGGTTATGACAGCGCCATAGAAAATTCCTTTGCAGATTTCTTATTTTTTTATGACTGATTGTGGGGCAGCTAGAGACGAAAAGAGGTAGGAGGGAATAACTTGTAGAGAAGATTTTAAAAGAATGAGCCTAGCTCAGAGATTGAGGGAATGGAAGGTCCAAATGCTGAGGTGATTGGATATTGAAAGGAGAAGAGAGTCCCGAGAATTTTTTTTGGCTATCGAGTCAGAGAGAGAAATTCCTAGGTATTGAGAGGGTAGGGAGCATATGGGTATGTTCATCAGTTGCGAGATGTGATGTTGGATGGCCTATGGTGTATTGAAGAAGAAGAGTTGAGATTTATCCAAATTAAAGGTGGTTTCGGAGGCTTCATTGAAATCATTGAGAATGGATCTCAGTTTATTGGCCTCTTGTGCAGTGGGGGTATTCAGAAGCATCGTATCATCAACAAATTGGTTGTGTGAGGTTGTTGGTTATAACCCATGCAAATGAAGGCCTTGAAGAAAACCATTTTGTATTGAGCCCTTGATGTAGCAGCCTAGGCCCTCAACCATTATGACAAAAAGGAAGGGGGGGAGTGGGTCACCTTGTCTTATACCTCTCGAGGGGGAGAAGGGTTGAGAGGGAAATCCATTGACAAGAATTGAGAAGAAGGAAGAGGAGATGAGGCTCATTGTCTAGGAGATCCACTCATTGTTGAAGCTGAAAGTTGTTAGGAGGGATTTCATATACTGCCAACTTAATTTACCAAAATCTTATGAAAGGTCTAGTTTTAGTAGCATACCTGGAGTACGGGTGATTTTGAGCGAGTGAATGATTTCATGGACTAATATGAAATTTTCCATGATTTTCCTTCCTTCTGCATACCATGATTGCTCCTTGGAGATGATGAAGGGAAGCATGCGCTTGAGTCGCAAAGATGTGACTTTAGAGATGATTTTATAAATCACATTGCATAACGCTATTGGTCGAAATTTCTTCGGATTCATGACCCGCTCTTCCTTGGGGATTAAGGTGAGGAAACTGGCATTTAGCACTAGGAGAACTTTACCCGAGTTGTGTGATTCCTCAGCCAACTGCCACACCTCTTCCCTGGGAATTGGCCAGAAGTAGTGGAATAAGTATGTGGCGAAACCATCTAGGCCTGGAGATTTTCCTTTGGGCAGATCATAAATGGCTTGATCCAACTTTTCTTGTGTTATGGGTCTCATGAGAGTTGTGTTCTGTTCTGGAGAGATAAGGGCTGGAATATTTTGAGTGACCCATTTTATTGCTAGAGTGTGGTCCACAAGGGGTTCTGAGAGAAGATCCTTGTAGAAGTCTGTTAGCTCGTTTGTTATTTCTTGGTGAGTTAACAGGGTGTTGCCCTTATCATCTTCTAGCTTCGTAATGCGATTTATGAAGCGTCTATGGATCATGGAGCGGTGGAAGAATTTTTAGTTTTTCTCCCCCTCTTTGAGCCATTGCACCCAAGATTTATGTCTACATAGGATTTCCTCCTGATTGTATATTTCTTCAAGTCACCTCTTGATGGTGTTCTCCTCTTGTTGTTGAGTGACCATGTATCCTGTTTGAATGATTTGATCTTGAAGGTATTCTAGTTTTTGTTCCAACACTTTTTCTTTCTTAAAAGATGTTCCCAAAGAAATCTTTGTTCCATTTGCGTACCTGTTGTTTGAAATATTTTATCCTTTGCTAGAAGTAGAACATTTTGGTACCCTATTGGATCTCCACATTAGTCCACTAAGTCAGGGCTAGCTCCTGGAAATCTGGGTGGGTTAACCAAAATTTATCAAATCTGAAGGGTTTGAGTTTAGGAGTGGCTATTGTGTCTATCCAAAACTGGAATGGTGAGTGATCCAAGACTTCCTTCGGAAGAATGTTGGACTCTACCATTGGTCCTTCAAGCATGAGGGATTCTGAGATTAAGAAGTCATCTATCCTGCAAGCTATTTGTTGATATCATGACCATCTGTTGGTCCATGTGTAGGTGCCATTGCCATTTTCTATGTCGATGAGATTGAGTTGTTCTATTAGCTCTTGGAATTTTATGTTGTCTTGTTCCAAGATTTTTTCCCTCCTCTTTTTTCCTCTAGCGTGAGAATCATGTTTAAATATTTTCCAATTATCCTTCGCTAGTGCTATGCAAGAGAACCCAGGTAAGAAAATATTTTAAGGAAGAGGTCCTTGTCCTGGAAATTTTGCGGGCCATAAGCATTGGTAATCAACCCATGTTTGTTCGAGCCAATACCTCGGTAATGAGTTGTAAGTGTGCTTTGGTGTGGATAGGCCTTGATCCAAGATTACTATGGCATAGTTCTAGAGAATTTTTAATCCCCCTCCTGCGCCTTTTGAATCCAAATGAAAAAAGTTGCAATGTCGCCAGTATTTTTTGAGTATGTCCTTGGCAATTTTCCCCACGCACTTTGTTTCTTGAAGCAAGAGAATATCAAGGTCTTCATATTTTACACAATTTCAGAGACTCCTTTGTTTGGGTCTCCCATTTAGGTCTCTAATGTTCTAGGTTATGATCTTCATTATTAAAAATTGTATGGGTGGGAAAAGGAGCTCTCTGAGAGCCGTTGAATCTTCCCTGAATTGATCATGTAGGTCCCTGCCTCTTTTGTTAGTCGGTGCATTGATTTTCTCCTGTACCTCTTTTTCCTTAAGGTTCTTCTGGGGATCTAGGTTTGGATCCATGCTGATTTCAAGTCTGGAGGTAGCCCCTGTTGTTGAGTCGAGGAAAACCTTATGGACTTTTCTGAGTTGATCTTCCGGTATTGTTTGAAGGTCCTTCTTGTTAAGTGCTTCTTCTAGCTTGTCTAGGTCAATGTCAACCAAGTCTTGCTCGTCCATTTCCATTACAATATCGTCTTCCCTCTATGGGCCTTTCCCTACATTTGAAGGTTCCTAGGAGTCTGAGTTGTTTCCTTGTACTGTGTGCTTGTTGATGTTGCTTTTATTTATTGTTGTTGTTTCCTCTTTGTGTTGCTTGATGTGGGTTTTTGACCTCTTCTGCCTCTGGAAGCTGGTTGAGGGCTTTGAAAGAGTTGGTATTGGAGTTCCTTAATCCATTTTTGTTGTTGGGTTTTTTTGTGCTTGTCTTCTTCAGTTCTGAACCTGTGTGAACATGTCCTTTGGTTTCTCCTTTCTTCCAATTTGGTAGGAATGTTAAGTGGGTAGTCTCTGAAGAGGTTCCCATGTCCATGACATTTTCGGCAACGAAAAGGAATGTGTTCATAATCGATGGTTTGCACCCATTCCTCATCCTGGTATTTCAAGGTTACTGAACCTGGCAAATATTTGGAGATATTCATATAAACACATATTCTTGCATAGGAAGTGTATTTTATTTTTTTTGTGCCCTCTGGGGACTTAACATGTTTTCCAAGGGTATTTCCAATACCCATTAAAATTTCTTCTAACCACAACTCTTGAGGCAGGGAGTAGAGATGGATCCATATTAGGGCATAGTAAAAATATTCCTTTTTCGGGGCAGAAGCGGTCCGTCCAGAAGCGCAAGTAAAGGCATGTTGAGTTGTAGAAGTATGGTCCTCCTTCGAAGATGTGGTCCTTGTCTTCCAGTTTATATAAAATGACTGTGAAGAACCCTTTGGAGCTTAGCTAGAGCTCGTAATCTCCTTTCGAAGTCCATCGGGTCTTGATCCATCTCGCAAGATCCTTTTTCGAGGGACAAAGACCCAGAAATTTATCAATTAGAGCGTGGTCTCTCATGAAATGTGTGTGCTCCCCTATTCTGGTTGATTTTATGACATATATGGAAGTTATCCGAGCTTGAGGGATGCATTTTCCAACTATCCATACCCGAGCATCTTTTGGATGCGATGACTCTGCATGCATGTGTGTTCCTTTGCTTCCATCTATCTCATATTGCAGGTATTGGTCCCATAGGTGCGGTGGAGGTTCGAAAGGTGTTCGGTGAGCATGGGAGTTTTCTCGATCATTATTTTTTGCATTACGGTACGAGGGGATTTTCACCCCTCTTTCTACCCTCATACTATTGTGTCAGTGGGTCTGGCAGAGTTGGATGTTCCAGTCGCGTGCAGAGAGGGCCTGCGAGTTACAAGGAAAGTGTCCACTAATTGCATGAAACCCTAGTTGTTTCAGAGCGGCCAGTCACGTTCTCCATTATGTTTCCCACCTAACACCAAAATGAATGCCACGGGTTCCATTCTCATTCTGTTACAGCCAATTGAATGGTTTATTGAATCTCACACAATCTTTGATTCCACTATGTGCCTTTAGGTTTTTTACTAGGACGTGGTCCTCTTCATTTTACCAGGTGTTCATTCGTTTATGAGTGGGGATACATGGTTGAGTGCTCCACCTTCATTACGAGCAACATGTGTTTTTACTTGCTAGCTCTGCATGACAACGCACCGTGGATGAGTGCTCCATCTTCTCTCTATGTGTTTTTACTTGGTGCATGACTACGCATACAAGCCTGAGTTTTTACTCACTCACATTGTCTGTATATGGAGAGTTTTTTCCTTTATTGTGCTTAATGTTTTACTCACTTGGTCACTATGCATGTCTGCCTTTTTTCTTCCACTAGTTTTACATTTAGCACTCCCAAGGAGTTTTTATTTCTTCCCTTTCATTTCTACCGAGACAATCATTTTACATTTAGCACTCCCAAGCAGTTTGTATTTCTTCCATTTTCATTTCTAACCAGACGCACAGTTGGACGAAGGTAGCATCATAGAAGAGCATCATACTAGTGAAGCTCAAACAGGTTAGAAAATATTTGGTTTGGCTTTCTGATTATACAGGATAC
This sequence comes from Picea glauca, assembly GCA_000966675.3. NCBI lineage: Eukaryota > Viridiplantae > Streptophyta > Pinopsida > Pinales > Pinaceae > Picea > Picea glauca. The sequence continues at coordinate 52,908 of JZKD02S1984556.1, forward strand.
CCACCATTAATTTTTGAAATCAATTTACTCAGAAATACATTGAATGGATATTTCTCTCATGCAATTTCATTTTTGGATCCAGTCTCAGATCAATTAACATTTCATATTTGGGGTGGGGCTCTTTTACAAATCTAGTGAATGTGCATTACGTTCTATGATACTATCAAGGTTTCCTGTAATCACATTTAAAAGAAAATATGTGCAAGAGTCTAAAACCCTAACTATAATCCTAACCCCTAAACATGCATCTTTGTTAATATATCACTATGTTTGTTAATGTTGTGACCTTAACCTATATTAATATATGCACCATTATATATTATATATATATGAGCATACCCATAGAGGTGAGGAGTGTGTGAGCAAGACGCAATACTATGGAGTGTGGTGTGTGCATAGAGAGTAGAGGATGGTTGTATGCATGTGTTGGCTATTGTAATTCTCCCTCGAATAATAAGAATATTGATTACCATTTCCCCGTGTTTTTTTCCCGTATTAGGTTTCCACTTAAATCATTGTGTCAATTGTATGATTGTTTTTCTTGGTTTAAACTTGGTTTTATATTATTTTCTATTAGAATATTGTTACGTTTTTTCTTTCGATGCCTAACAAGTGGTATCCAAGCGCAGAGTTGAAGGATCGGAGAGAGAAGGAGAAGAGAATTTGGTCGTTAGATAGCAAAGAAGTTTAACTGATTCGACCTGAGTGGATTGGATCGGCTTGGGACGGATTTTATTACACTATCGCAGGCTATCCCTCTTACACAATGCGACAGTCACAAACACACTTACGAAACTTTCAATTTCTCCAAAGTGTCGCGGGTAATACACATTACACAGTGCAACAATTTGACGAAAGTGTCACAGGAAAATTGTCACATGATGTCCTTTTATAAAGTGCGACAAGTTTGAAATTGTCGCATGCTATCCTTGTCTAGGGTGCGACAATCCAAAAATTTAAAGTTTTTTTCCATGGTATGAAGTTTGAAGGTGAGATTTTCTTTTATGAAAAAAGTTGAGGTGAGGGATATTATATAAAAAGGTGAGGTGTATATTTTCTTTCCCTTATTAAAGAGAGTGGGAGGATGTTTTTATAAAAGGTGAGGTCGATCCATTATGTTTTGGTAAAAAGGTTGTGGAGGTATAAAATATTTATTAATTTTTATTTTTTTTAATTTTTAATTAAATATTTTGGGGTTCAACTTAGAGTAAGATAATTCCTTCATATTAAGGCTTGGTTGTTTTAAGCAGTGGTTTGGGAGGTTGTGCTAATGGAGAAAGAGCAGATTTTTAAGTTTGAGGTGGAGAAATTCAGCGGTAAGAATAACTTTGAGCTATGGAAGCTCAAGATGTGGGATCTGCTTGTGCAACAAGGATTGCAAAAGGTAGTGGCTGGAAAGACAAAGAAACAAACAACCATGAAAAATGAAGACTGGGAAGATCTAGATGCAAGAGCCCTCAATATCATTTGTTTGTGATTGGAAGATGAAGTGTTTTTTAACATCGTTGGAGAGGAGACAACAACAGGTTTGTGGAACAGCCTAGAGAGTCTGTACGTGACAAAGTCCTTGAAAAACATAATATTCTTGAAGAGACAGTTGTACAGCTTGTGGATGGAAGAAGGTACAAAAATTGTTGATCTTTTGAATGTTTTCAATACACTGATTTGTCAATTATCTAGTATGGACGTAAAGTACGAAGATGAGGACAAGATAGTTACACTATTGTGTTCATTGTCATAGTCATGGGATCACCTACTCACATCTATGTGGTTTAGCTCAGCATATTCCATTGATTATGACATTGTTGTGGGAGCTTTTTTTTCTGAGGAGATGAGGAGAAGATCCAGTAAAGAAACATCAACAACAGAAGCAATGGTGGTCAGAGGTCGATCTACAAGAAGATGGAAAAATCAAAGGGGTACATCAAGGTCTAAGTCAAAAGGAAAGAATAGTAAGCAGAAATGTTCGTTCTATAGAAAATCTGGGCATCTCAAGAAGGATTGATGGAAAAGGCAGAATGCATTCAAAGAGGACTCCACAAAAGAAGCAAAGGAAGCTAATTTAGATTAAACAAGTTCAGGTTCCAGTTCAGGTATGGGTGATTAGGTATGGTCTATTTGTGATGTTTCACATCAACATCAGCATTGGTTGTTAGATTATTGTGAATCTAGCCACATCTGTCTTCACAGAAATTGGTTCTCAACTTACCAATCTATTGATGATGGTGTTGTTTTTATGGGAAATTATTTTTCCTATAAAATTGTTGGAGTTGGTAGTGTCTGGATTAAAATGCATGATGGTACTATAAGAACATTAAAATATGTGAGGCATGTACTCGACCTTAGAAATAACTTGATATCTTTGGGGTTTCTAGATTATGTTGGTTACAGGTGTACAGCTCAAGGTGGAGTACTGAAGGTGTCCAAAGGCATCTTAGTAGTCATGAAGGCAAAGAGGATCGGGAACCTCTATCATATTGAAGGAAGGACATAAATAAATCAAGCAGTGGTAGCATTTGAAGGTGCAAGTGACTTTGTTTCTTGATGGGATTAGTGTTTGGGTCATATGAGCGAGAAAGGGCTTAAGGTACTGGTTGATTGTAAGTCACTTCCAAGTTTAAAGTTTGTGAATTTGAATTTCTACAAGTATTGTGTTTTTGGAAAACAGTGTAGACATGATTTTAAAACAGGAAGACATATAAGCAAAGGTATCCTTGATTACATTCATTTAGATGTTTGGGACCATCCCCTATGGTTTCTTTTGGAGGATCATCATATTTTTTGACATTTATAGATGATTACTCTAGAAAGGTTTGGGTCTATTTACTTAAAAGAAAAGTTGATGTATTTAATACTTTTAATCAATTCATAGATTTGGTTGAAAAGAGCACTAACAGATCAATCAAGTGTTTCAGAACAAACAATGGAGGTGAGTTCACATTTGTGGAATTTGAAAACTATTGTAAGGAAGTTGGGATCGAAATACATAAGACAATGGTTTATACTCGTCGAAAAAATGGTGTTGATGAACGCATGAATAGGACTCTTCTAGAGAGAGCAAGGAGCATGATCAATAATTCCAAGTTGCAGTAGGAATTATGGGAAGAAGCAGCTCTTATAGCATGCTATCTGATAAATTGGTCACCATCAACTGCAATAAAATGTAAGATTCCACAAGAGATATGGACAGGTCATTCGTATGATTATTCAAATCTGATAATATTTGGTTGTGATTCTTATGCTCCTATTTCTAAAGATCATAATTCTAAGTTAGCTTCTAGATCAAAGAGATATGTCTTTGTTAGTTATGGTTATGGAGTTAAGGGGTACAAATTGTGGGATCCTACTTCCCACAAACTCATCATAATAAGAGATGTAGTATTTGATCAATCCTCACTCTTAAAATCAGAATTGGTAGATGTTGAAGTGATACAAGAATAAGTACCGCAAGTTCAGCAAATTCAATTGGAAGCTCAGCCATCTTCAGAAAGGTAGGAGCATGAATAATTTCTAGAAGAAGAAGTTGAAGATACAAAAAATATCCAGGAAACTAAGGATATGCCTCAACCATCTCTAAGGAGATATATAGGGGTCAAGAATCCTCCTACAAGGTATGACGATTATGTTTCATCTAAGGCTTTGGCTTCTATTGATGGAGAACCTAGTTGTTTTCAGGGAGAAATTAAGGTATCTGAAAGTGATCAATGGAAAAAATCTATGAAAAAATAAATGGATGCCTTAGAGAGGAATAAAACATGGGACCTGGTAGAATTTCCAAAGGACAGGAAGGTTTTCGGCTGCAAGTGGGTCTACAAACTGAAAAAGGGTGTCGATGATAAAGTCGAAAGGTATAAAGCAATACTAGTAGAAAAAGGGTATTCTCAAAAGGAAGGTATTGATTTTCATGAAATCTTCTCACTAGTTGTGAAGATTGCTTCATTTCATGTTGTGTTAGTGATAGTTTCTTTACTTGATATTGAGTTAGATAAGCTAGATGTTAAAACAATGTTTCTACATTGATATTTGGATGAGGATATATATATGGAACAACCAGAAGGGTTTTTCCAAGATCGCAATAAGAGGTTTGTTTGATAACTCAAGAAGTCATTGTATGGCCTGAGACAGTCTCTCGGGCAATGGTACATGAAGTTTGATTCCTTCATGGTGAGCCTAAATTTTACAAGAAGTGAATATGTTCATTGTGTTTACTTTAAAAAGTTGGAAAATGGCATGTTCATTATATTGGTGTTATATATTGGTGATATGCTTGTGGCAAGCAAAATCATGGTCGAAATCAACAGGTTAAAGGCTCAGTTGGATAGGGCATTTGATATGAAGGATCTAGGAGCAACAAAAAAAATATTGGGCATGGAGATACACAGAGACAGGAAAAATGGTAAGTTGTGGTTATCACAACATAAGTATGTAGAGAAAATACTTATGAGATTTGGTATGAATAATATGAAACCTGTACATGTCCCTTTGGCTTCCCATTTCAAGCTTCCTTTAGGTTTATGTCCTAGTAATGACGAAGAAAATGATTATATGTCTCGTGTACCATATGCTGATGCAGTAGGAAGTTTGATGTATGTGATGGTGAGTACTAGACCATATATTTCACATGCAGTTGGTGTTGTCAGTAGATACATGGAAAATGAGTGCTTCGGTATCTTAGAGGTACAAGTAATTATTTTATCACCTATGATGGTTCCAGTGATTCAGTTTTTGGTTATGTAGATTCATATTTTGCAGGTGACTTGGAAAAAAGGAGATCTAGTTGAGGATATGTCTTTACTCTTGCAGGAGGACCTGTTAGTTGGATGTTGAAGCTTCAAAACCTAGTTGCTTTATCCACTACTGAGGTAGAATATATGGTTGCTTCACATGCATGCAAGGAGGAAATTTGGTTAAAAGGTTTGTTGGGTGAGTTTGGAAGGATGCAGGACAAGGTGAAAGCATTTTGTGATAGTGAAAGTGTTATTCATTTGGCAAGAAATCCATCTTATCACAGTAAGACAAATCATATTTCTATCAAATACCATTTTGTAACACAGGTGGTTGATGAAGGGTGAGTGGCTCTAGAAAAGGTCCATACAAAAGTGAATTCTACAGACATGTTTACGAAACCAGTTTTGTTAGAGAAGCTACAATGGTGTTTGGATTCTCTTGGCTTGCAGAAAAGGTGATGAATTCATTTGGGCATGATATATCAAGTAAATTGTTGTCAAGGTGGAGATTTTTGAAAACGTGCCAACCAATTTCCCATGTGGTAGCATGCACATGCACATCAACTAAATTAGAATGTGCATGCATGCAATCTTTAGTGAACAGTTTGTGTAACTGGTGGATCTTATTATAATCATTTTGTCCAATTGTTTGAGAGATGTTATATATACGAGCATACCCATAGAGGTGAGGAATGTGTGAGCAAGACGCAATATTGTGAAGTGAAGTGTGTGCATAGAGAGGAGAGGATGGTTGTATGCATGTGTTGGCTATTGTAATTCTCCCTTGAATAATAAGAATATTGATTATCATTGCTCTGTTGTTTTTTCCTGTATTAGGTTTCCACAAAAATCATTGTGCCAATTGTGTGATTGTTGATCTTGGTTTAATCTTGGTTTTATATTCTTTGTTATTAGAATCTTGTTACATTTTTTCTTCCGTTTCCTAACAACTTGGGCATGTCTTTTGTTTTGTCAGTTCTTTATGTTGTTTCGCTATGTAAACAATCTATATGAATGTTTGTTGAATAAGTTCCTAGTACACTTTAGTTAGATAAAAAAAAAATATTAATATCTATTGTCATTGGCTTTCTATTATAAAATGAAATTTGAATCAAGTCCATGACCTATTAGTTGATTAGATGTGAGTCGTCTCTTGCATCAGAACCAATAGCCTTGTTTCTTCTTCTTAAATAGTTCACTACCATTTTTATTTACTATGTGTAGAGTTTTACCATCACTCCCCATATTAGTGCTTATTTTTTTTATTTTTTTTCTTTATATTTTAATTTCATTTCATTTAAACAAAAATTAATATATTATTTGAATGTTCATATTAAATTAAATTTATTTATTTTATTAATATATGTTGAGTTTTAATTAATTCTTTTATGCTTAGTTTTAATTTGAATTAATATATGGTTTCCGCGTTTCACTTGAGTATGTTAATTTTTAAAAATTGTTTTAAGGTTTTAGTCATTGTAAATAATTAAAAACTCTATGGTTACTAATTTTTCTAAATCCCAAAAAACTTACCACACTTATAAACTTAGATAACTATAATTCTTTTAAACAAGCTTCTTAAACGTATATAACTATAATTCTTTTAAATACTTTTTAAATAGAAACATATCTCTACTATGATGAAAAAATTCAAAGCAAGATACAAACTATGAACATAACATAGGTTCAAAGGATAGTTCATGAAAGACTATATAGTGTGACAAATTCATGTAAAATAGACATTCAAAAATTTTAATGTTTCAATTTTTTTAGATTTAAATTAAATCATTGTTGAATTCAAATTTTCAGATTTAATGTTCTTTGTTTAAATGTTTAATTTTTAGATTTGTTTTAATGTTTCAAAATTTTTATGTTTAAATTTTATAGTTATAATTTTATTTCAATATTAATTGTATTTTTTACCTTTTAAAAATTAATGATGCATATGAATATATATCATTCATATCAATAATGATGCTTATGGATATCTATCAACAACATTTAATGATATAATTGTACTGTTATGTATGACATTGAGAAATTTTGGACACCACCTATGGATCATATAAAGTGATGTATTATTATAGAAAAATTCAAATCATACTAGCATACACGCATCAAATTAACATGAACAACCTCATGAAACTGAAATCTGAATGATCCAGATTGTCTTCATTTTTATTATTATTATCATTGTACTGCATTGCATTGGTTGAGCAATATACAAAATTGGTATGATGTGATGTAGTATGGTATATTTTTTTACCACCTAGTATGGTGTGTGGTATGGTATATTTTTTGATTAATTTTATAGGTGTGATATGGTATAAAATTGAAATTTTAAACGATTGTATTATGGTATAGTACGGTATATTTTTGGATCAATTTTATTTAAAATTAACATGAACAACCTCATGTGCATATACGCATCAAATTAACATGAACAACCTCATGTACTGAAATCGGAATGATCCAGAGTGTCTTCATTTCTATTATTATTATCATTGTACTGCATTGCATTGGTTGAGCAATATACAAAATTGGTATGATGTGATGTAGTATGGTATATTTTTCTATGACCTAGTATGGTGTGTGGTATGGTATATTTTTTGATTAATTTTATAGGTGTGATATGGTATAAAATTGAAATTTTAAACGATTGTATTATGTATTATGTGTGGTATGGTATATTTTTTGATTAATTTTATAGGTGTGATATGGTATAAAATTGAAATTTTAAACGATTGTATTATGTATTATGGTATAGTATGGTATATTTTTGGATCACTTTTATTTTAAATTAGATATAAATTGTTGAAATTATAAAATTTAGTTGTTGGAATTATATAATTTAAGTATTTAAAGTTTTTCAAAGTGTTTGAATTTATTTATATATTAAAAAAATAATTTAAATAATGGAAATTACGATTTTATTAAAAATTATAGTAATAGTTTAAACTTTCTATTTTTTGGATGTTTTTAGGTAACATTTTTTGTTTGATTTTGCTTGAAATCCAGTTATGAATAGTTGGATCTGCAGATTTGAATGGCTAAGTTTGTATAATCCTAGTGCCCCCAAAAATTTTCATCAAGCTAAATCCATTTATACATTCAAAAATACAATTTAAATAACAAAAAATAATGATTTTGCCCAAACTTACATAGTCGGATTCCGACCAGAAAACCCAAAAAATAAAAATTTTAGCCAACCCCAAAATTATATATCCAAATTTCAATATATATATATATATATATATATATATATTATTAAAATTTGGATAAACTAACACAATCTCAAACCATCTCATACTTTCATCAGTTCCAAACATATGTAAGCCAGTCCCAATCATAGCCTTTGTTAAGAATGAATAATTCTAACCACAACTTACATGTTTTTTCTAAACAAAATTAATACCATTAATGTAATGATCTAAGCTTATCCAGATTGCAAATTCAAAAATCAAATAAACATGAAACAAAGTCAACTATTAACTTTTCTCCATATCTATTGGATGTCTAAATTTACTGTTCAAATCTGCATTCCAAATAAGGATGCCAATTAATGCTTATTATACCTGCGGATAGACATGGTATATAGTGTTGAGTTAGGTTTGACTTTCTATTAGTTTATGGTTGACCATAAAATATACACCCCTTTATCTAAAATTTTAAAAAATAATGGGGTGAAATCACGAAGGTGGGTTACACTTTCGTGACAATCGAGTCTCCAAAATTCCGAAAAACATTTTTTCGGCCGAACTTATAATATCTTTCGGCCGAAAGATATTATTTTCGGCCGAACTATTTTTCGGCCGAAAAAATAAACGTCAAATCGAACGGTGCAATAACAGCCCCCTCGATATGCGTGTACAAATTTTGTCGGACGGATATTTTTTTTCCGGCAATAATGTTTCGGCCGAACAATCTTTCGGCCGAAAGAAAGTTCGGCCGAAAGATTGTTCGGCCGAACTATTTTTCGGTCGAAAAAGTGTTTATATATTACAGACACATCGGGCCTTCAGGTCTTTTGGCAAATTTGGGAAGTAGTATCTCTTGGTCGGAGCCGAGTCGTGTGTAGCAGTCTCGCCGTGTGTAGCAGTCTCGCCGTGTGTCGCCGTGTGTAGGAGCCAAGCGGGGTCGCTGTGGGTAGCAGTGTCGCCGTGGGTCGGAGCGGAGCCGTGGGTAGCAGTCTCACCGTGTGTAGCAGTCTCGCCGTGTGTCGCTGTGTGTAGGAGCCGAGCGGGGTCGCTGTGGATAGCAGTGTAGCCGTGGATCGGAGTGGAGCAGGGTCTCCGTGGGTAGCAGTGTCGCATCTGTTGGTCGTCGTTGCGAGCGCGCAGGTAAGTTCAACAGCATCTATTTTTAAATTTACGCGCGCATAGTAAATATAAGTTTACAATTTTACGCGCGCATAGTAAGTAGAACAATAAATATGTCACAACAATATAGACATGATAAATCATGGCTCTAAATACACAAACTGAAATTGCCAAAAGACCGTTATAATAGTCTCAG